>CM021102.1:310481378-310639564 GCA_007115665.2 Sequoiadendron giganteum
GCTAGATGGAGTTTTTAGCATTCATAGTCTTCACGAGACTTGTGCGTAATTACTCCAACTATCCAATGAGTCCAGCTGTCAGCCTCCGGGATTTGGCAAACGCTCATACGTGTGAAGTCAGTGTGGAATGCTGAAAAGTGAAAGCACCAGAAAAATGGCTAAGTATGGAAAATACACATCTCCTTGAAAAAGGCGCCCTTCTTGTTGAGGTCTTAGAAGCAGGTTTCTTGCTTTGTCACCTCCAGAGACATCTTGTGTAAGTTGATCTAGCTACGCAGAGAGACAAACGGTGTGCGAATCGGAGCACTCCAGCTCCCGATGTCAGGGGTCAAATTATGGTGTCTAGATGAAAGTTACACTTTGTCAAAATGGTGTTTGCACCTTCACAAGCTAGGGGCGCCCTTGCATTTGGGGGTCCTAATCCAGCATTCAAGCCTTGCACATGCAGTCATCGGGTGCGTAATTCTTCCAGCTACGCGGTGGATCCAACATTCAGTCGACAGGAGTCAGCATTCACCGGTAGCGGCAGATTGAAGCGTCAGATGGAAAATCAGGAAAATGGCCAAGTATGGAATTTCTTACGAAATTACATATCTCCTTGAAAAAGGCGCCCTTCATTTAGAGGCACCAGATTTAGTTTTTTGAGGTCACAACATCCAACAGGTATTTCATCAATTTTGATCTGGCTACGCAATGAATCATTTAGCTCAGTTTCAGAATCACCTGAGCATCCAAAAATCAGTGTTCAACAGAGACTGTCATGACGTTTTTGATGAGCTACAAAGTAGGGAGTTAGTAAAAAATATCAACTTTTGCAAATGGACGCCTAGAAAGTCAAACTTTGACTTTTTGGAATCAGGAAAATATTCTAAGGTGACCTAGAAAGAGAGATTTCAGTTAACTGATTAAGATAATATTAATTTTTCAGTTCTCGCATGTCGACTGTGCAAAGGGCGAATTTCTTCAATATTTTAATATTGGCGCCTATTTTGAGACTCATTGAGTTTCGCATGTTGAGTTGAACTGAATATTTTAATATTTTAATATTTTTGAGACTTCAAGACAGTTTCTGTTGCATGAAGTGGGGTCCAATCAGATGAATTCTTTTGAAATCGGGGTTTCTACTTGCAGTTGACACCATAAATCTTAAATTCTTTGTTACTTGCATTTAGGCATTCATTTTTCTCACAGTAGGTTGAGTGCAAATGAGTTTTCTCTTGTGCAAGCATCATTTGAAGGCGTCGCGAGAATTAATTTTCAGAATTCCTTGCAGATACAGGTCCAAAATAATGAGCAATCTTTAGACAAACATAGGCGAATTTCTACAGAAGCAGAGAAAACAAACAAACAAAAACTTCTATCTTCTATCTTAAATTCTTTTATTCTCATCTTAGGTATTCTTTGCATGTCCAAGAATTCGGTGAATTTGGACAGTTTTAATCATCTGGGTTGGTTGTGCACGACTTTCTCTACAATACCCATGTGTTGGAATTTTTCAGGAAAAGTTTCCTCGAAGCTTCAGTTCTCGAAGTTTTGCTTTTCTCAACTGAAATTCCTTTGCATGGTGGAATAAAAGTCAATATTTTTCAGAACGGAGGATCTGGGTTTGTTTAGAAACATCTTCTGCACAAAACCCATGTTCCAGATTTTTCCAAAAAATTTGTCCCCGTAGCCCCTGCTACCCCCAATTGCTTTTTTCGGAAAAATCTTTGCATGTCGAGCTAAAAGGCATTTTTCCGAATTTCTGATGTTGTGGGTTTGCTTAGAATTATTTTCTCCACAAAAGCCACGTTTCAGAATTTTTCGTGAAAATTGCTCTCCGATAGGGTATTTTTAGCCTCATTAGGTGACATTTTTGGCTTTCCAGAGAATTTGTTAGAATATAGTTGTGTTCACAGTCAACAGGCTAGTTTTTCAGAATGCAGTTCACGCAGATTGAATTCAAGACCAAGTCAGTCTTAATTCATGATTTCATTAGAAAAGCTGACATCGATTTGTATCAAGCGCATCTGGAAGGTTGGTAGGTGTAGTCACTCAAGTCTGCATGGTTTCATGCCTCATATAGCTGATTGTCTTCCAAGGCCAGTTTAGAGGGTTGATACCGTGGGAAGTCTGCATGTGCAACAAGTTTATGTACATTTCTCAGAACCAGAGTGTTCGTGGTTTCATCATGCAACACTCTTCCATAGAGAAAAGCGTGAAAAAACGTGAGAAGCATCAAGCTGCAGAAGAAACAATGGCCATCACTTTAGTTACAGAGCCGCCAGAGTTACGAGTCAGTGAAGTGCCAGCTTAAGTGTGTAGAGATTTCCAGGATTGCTTGAGTTGCTGACAAGCAGTGAATTGACAGTTGAGACATGTGAGGACCTTTAGATGGTGATGCAGTCAACAACCTCGTGGAGGGGTTAATTGCTCGAGATCAAGGCCAGTGAATTTCAGTTCAGGGCATCCCATCTTTTCCAAGATAGATATTAGTCACGACAGTTAACTTGACACTTCTTTCCAAGTTAACTTGCTGTCTCACATCTCACGCATGTCTATCTTGGAAGTATCTACATTCACTTGGAGTTTCATCTAGGTTTTTACGTTAACTGATGGTAGTATTCCAGTTAACTTGCTTTCAATAAGGACGTGCATGCTTGCACATTGTCCATTTAGATTAGATGTTTTGGTTAACTGATGGTAGCTTGTCAGTTAACTGTATAGTTTCCATTATTAGGGTTTAGTAATAAAATCTTGCATGCATTGCAGGATTGTAGTTGACTCAAGGTGATTTTAGGGTTGCCTACACCTTTGATGTCTATAAATAAGAGCTTTCAACTCATTTGTAATTAACTTTTGCTTGTGATAGAGAATTGCTGCGTTGTCGGCAACATGCCTATTCTCAAGATTGGTTCACCTTTGCAAATATAACTTTTGCACGTGATAGCAATATATGTTGAGCCTACCTTGCCTGTAATATTGTTATTCTGTATCTGTTCACGAGTATTTATTATGATAATGAATTGTTATGCCACTCGGGTTTCATGCAATTATTATGGTGAATGCTTACCTTAGTTAAATGGGGTTGCTGGTTTGATCGTTGTTGTATGCGTGTTTCGTCTATGCAATACACTGTCCCAGTTGCTTATCTTATGTTTTGTTTATAATAAGCCTATTCAGAAGAGCAAATAGTTAAGCCCACCTTGCCTTCACGTTGCGAATCTGTACTCAAAGCTTATCGTTTTATGTGTGTGATAGTGAACTTATTCAGCCAAGCAGATAGTTGAGCCCACCTTGCCTTCATGTTTTGAAGCTGTACCCGGTTTACCGTGTATTTGTCGTTTCCAATAAACTACTCCCCAGTCAAGCAAATAGTTGAGCCCACCTTGCCTTCACATTGTGAGACTGTACTTGAAGTTTATCGTATAAGAACATTCTTGCTCCATTTCCTCATGCTCTGTTTTCTTGAGGAAATTGGATAGATTTAAAGTAGTTAGTTTAGTTGTAGTTAATGATCTGCGAAACCAGAAAATCCTTAGCTGCAACGTTCTTGGTTTTCTTAACCTTGTGCCTCTTCCAGTTGAGAACAAAAAGATAGGACTTAGAATAGTTTACTTTTAGAAAGCATATCAGCAAAAGAGGGAGCTTCCCCTCCTAATTTGAAGAGCACTCATTACGCAGTGTGCATAGCTGTCCGTACTAACTTATACTCCAGAGGTGTTAGTTATTACGCGAACAAGGGGTTTCTCCACGTAATTCCTGTGTTATGTGTTGATTCTATGTGGTTTGCTGATTTTTATATTGCTGATTTTTGTCACAACCTCCATTAATGGTATTCTACAATTAAGCTCTTTTAGATGAATGTTTTTTCATGTTCCTAAGGGTTTAATTTCAGATTTTCATTTGTTTTGTTCACCTTTATTCCTAACAATCCTTACTCATGCAATTAGAGCTGGTTAAAATTTTCTCCCAACAATGCACACTATTGCAAACAACAATTAATCAAGTTGATAGGGCATTGTTGCACAAATAAGGCAAGCTGCTAACATCACGATAGAAGCCATGCAAAGGGAAGGAGAGCAAATGTAAATGGATAATTGAAATAAATGAAAAACATAATGAGAGAGGTCAATAGGTGATACAGATGTAGAATATGGAGACAAACCCTCTAGCAAACAAAATAAAGAATTGCAACATATAGAACTTTGAGTCCAAAGCTAATATAACCTATAAAGTGTGGTCCACTTTGTGGAAAATTTGTTTCATATTTTAATTGCGTGAAATTTAAGGAGAAGACAATATTCATACTACAGTATTTTAAAGGACCAACATTCAAAACATTTGAGCTTGGATTCTTGAAATATTAGCTTTGAACATTTTTCACGTCATATGTTGTATGAGTTCTCTGGTCTTGCTTCAAATGCAACCTATCTTCTGTCTGCAATTCTTTTTGCATTGTCTCCAACCAATGTAGTTGCCCAATGCACATGTTGGATATGATGCAATTATTTAATCTAGGTATAGGTACTTGATTACCACAACCTCATTGTTTGAAGTGCCAAGAAGAGTAGAAGATGGTGTAAGTGACAGCCCTCAATATTAGAAATAGGAGTTTCATCTCCTATATTATAGGAAGCCTCCTATAACAACTCTCTTTACATAGATCAATTGTTTTAAGTTTTAATAACTCAAATCCCTACGAACACTCGTACAAAAATTATGAATCGGGACACATTCTTTTGCTCACAAAAATTATGATTGGGGACAAATACTTCCAATCACAATCAACCAACAAATGGGATTGGGGACAAACACATCCGATCACAACATAAAAAATTTGAGAACAAGTCCTTGTCGCGTATGTAGCTATCTTTATAGATCTCTGCCACTCTAATCACAAGTAATATGAGACGGTTGCCATTGACACTTGTAAATCGGTCTTGGCTTTAGTTATTTTGGCACAAATAGTTTTGTCACCGAAACAGTTTTGTGACCTCATTGCTAGTGATTGATGAGAGGACACTGGTTATCTGTCATGTCCCCAAAATAGCAACACAAAAATAAATAAATAAATAAATAAATAACCTCAAACATTTAAATGCAATTTGCATAAGAAAATGCAAATAAATAACAAAATATATAAAAAGAAAAAAATTAGTAATTATAATTAGCACAAGATGGTATTACAATTTTAATCATCAAATATAATATTGAAATACAAACATTAGCATTTTAAATAGTATTATCAGAATATATAAAATAAATAGCAATATTAATATTAAATATAAAATAAATGTGTACCATATCAATATAAAAATATATAAATATGAAATAACAAATATAATAATAATATATAGGCAAATTATTACATTCTAGTATTAAATAACTTAATCTCAAAAATAATAATAATAAATAAATATTATAATCATTACATATCAAAGATTGTAATACATTAGAATAAAATAATAATAAGGTATTAGCAAATTGGTTTTATTATTATACCTTAATGTTAAAATATGTTCAATAAAACATCAAAATAAGTATATAATCTGAAATATCATAATTATTAGTAATAATATATTATTTCCAAAAATAGATATTATTGTGATAATAAGCCTTTAAAGGCAGCAATTAAATCTAACAAAGGGATATATTTTATGAAAAGTCACCTCTTTCACCAAACAATACATTCCCCCCATGAGTCACCTACCTTAAATGGAATAAATAGAAGGAAAGAAAATAAGGAAGAGGGAAAAACATTGAGAAATACAATCTGCAATTCAGAACAACAGCAACAATAATTGTTATGCATTGGACTATAGAGCCATTAAATATGTATATATTATTTAATGGGCATACAGGTATATGTGCATGAATGTGGATAAATTTTATAATGAATAATATGAAATGAATAAAGAATATATAAATACTAATATAAGGAAAGAATAATAATTGAATAAGTAATAACATATGAATAATGAATAATGAATAATGAATACTAATATAATTGAACAATGAATAATATATGAATACTAATTGATATGAATAAGAAATAATATATGTATATATATATATATATATATATACACGATTATGCAATAATGATACTTATAATTAATGATGACTCTTTAATATAAACATAAGTAGAATATGTATTCTTATGAATTGTCCTCATCCTATGATTAAATGTAAGGTTGAAAGGAAGACGATTAAGGAATAAGGAGACATGAGAAGACACAGTTGATCAGGTGATGTATTCACTTAGCAATAATATTTAGCATATTTTGAATATAAGAAACCGATATTGCTAATTTGATCATTGGTGTTTCTAGACTCATTGACTGTATTGTAATTGGCCTCATTGCATAAACTATTGGGGGAATACACATGTGATAATAATTTAAAGAATTCACTCATATGACTTCTCTTCTACATTATTAATTCACCTCTCTGCCCTAGAACAGAATTATAGAAAGAAACTGAGAAATACGTCATCCCAAGAGGATGACGTCTGATAGAACATAGAACAAAATCGTGTCTTCAGGCATTTGGCATACATTGGTAATCTTTTTGAGCTAGGCCATTTAGATAATTCAAGTTGCATTAGAAAATAAATCATTTCTTGCTCTTTGATATCAGTTTCCTCTTATTGTCAAAAATTCATCTTAATATCTTTGTAATATGATAGGAACAATCGCACAAGAAAATATACTACCGAAAATTACAGGAATAATTTCTTTGAGTCTAAATGCATTTTAAATTGACATCATGAATATAATGAAGGAACATATCTACTTGTGCATTTTGCTAACTTTCCTTAAAGCATCTCATTGAATATATGAACTATCTCTTTTTCTAATATGAGGAGCAGAATGATAATAAATACATTTATTATGTTTATATAAAGATTGTCTTCTTTGTGATTGTTACCCTCTTAGGTAGGTGAAGTAGAGTCCAAGTGGTTAGCCTAAAACACCCCTTTTATGTTTGCCCTATTAGGACTTCACCTTGTCCTAATAGGGCAAGTGTCTTTTGAGGTACTGTCATGTATGGAGAATGCAAGGACTAAGCTGTTGGGAAAGGAGGATTGTGAGAGGCAACCTCCTGTGCCCAACACAAAGGCTTCAGGGCGGATCCATACAGGGCACTCCTCTTGCTTGTTAAAATTGCATTTATGATTATGCTTATATTTTGGATATCTAGATATTAATGCTAACAGATATATGTGTATGTGGAAGTATTGTTAATATGGTGAATGCAGATTTCAAACCAAGATTACTTCCTTAAAAAGAGCATTCATTTGGAAGGAAGAAACCTTAAACCTAGGGCAACGAGCAAATTCTAAGGCAAGGTTGGGTAAGGGACATTACATTATCCTCCAACCTCTAGTAAGTTTGCTACTTTTTTAGCAAATTTGAATTTGAAGCTCAATTTTATAATGCACCCCCCACAAAATGGATGCCACATACAAGTCATTGTGTGTCCAATTACAATTGAGGCAATTTTTTTTATTTTTTATTTTTTGTAGTTTTTTGACACATATATTTTGACTCGACAATTAATGACTTGTGAGAATGGACCCTATTCTAATACAATTTGATTTGATTGTGACAACATACAATATAAGAACACCCCTACTTCACCCCAAAGACTTTTTTGAAAGTTTCACCGCTACCCTTGTGAAAAATGTTTTCAGTTTTGCAGGTTGCTGTTTGTTTGCAAAGTTTGATACAAATTATGTATATATATATATATATAAAACAAGCTGAAAATTGAACTCGTTTGCTAGCATACACAGCTCAGGAAATCACTCCACAATTTGCAACTTAGTAAATAAAATTTAGAGAGTAAAATCTGACCTTTCCTTCAGCAGATTTAACCAACTAGGCAGATTTGTGTGACTATACAGGACTGGAATTGAAGTGATTAACATTGTAGGAATAAAGTAACTTTGCAGGTCATGGCAACTTGAATTAATAGAAAATACACCTTCCTTCTTCAAGTGACAACCTCCCACTCAGTATACAATCTACTGCTATATAAATATAAATGGTTTTTGTCTTCCTTTGGACAGGAAACAAAATATAAATCTGCAAATAGGTTAAACAGGAGGAGTTGAGGAATGTACAACAATGGAAGGTTCAATGCATAGCTATCATCTATGCAAACCACATTCCTCTTGGTCAAAATCCCTAACTCCTTTGAAGCTTTGACTATGGAGATAGGCGCCACTAATAAGTTACCAAACTGTCAACCAAAACTTGTGCTTCCTTCTATAAAAAACACATCTCCCTTTGATAGGTACGACTGGCTATGAATGTCCGGATACTCCAGACAAATATTGAAGCATTAATCGCCAGTTTTCAATGCATAAATATGAATGCCTAGGCAAGAAAACTCTTAACAAATAATACCCATAACAGTTTTAAACACCCTCCAGCTCATACAATTCAAAAAGGAAGTACAATAGTCTGCTCCATGGTACAGATATATGTACGACACACTTAGAAATTAGAAAAAGTATTAAACACTTGATTTGAGTGTCCAAAATCCATCGCCCAGCTAGGGAAATAGTAACTAAGCAATACCCACAACAAAAATATGCTCCAAACAACACTTTTGAACCAAACAAGGAGGTACAGACAACATTCAATAGTATGACTTTGCTAGTGTACGACTCCTTTCAAAAATTCAATGATCATTTAAAAATGGGTTTAATATATATAAAATCATTTGCCCAACTAAGAATGTTTGATTGGAATCATACCCATAAGCACTCTGTCAAACTTTTGTGAATAAAATAGTTAAATTGGCAATTCCTGGAAATGTACGGTCAGCCAGGAAGAAATGCAAATCTTCAAACAAACTTAAATCAACACCCAAGAAATATCTTCCAGCCTCGAAAGTGTTATTCTTAATGGAGGTTTTCGTACCCAAAAAGTTTTGAAGTCAATCTGCAAAATCTCATCTACAGTAAAAAAATCCAGCATAAATAAAGAAAACTCCAAACTTGCTTTTGCCTCATCTCTAGATGTAACTACCCAATTATTCTTGAAATTCCTCTTTCTTTTTAATTCTTTTGATTTTAAAATTCATTTCACTTAGTCCTCCACACACACACACACACACACACACACACACACACATATGCAACTCACCTTATAACTCCCTTTTGCAATATTTTAATTAACACTAAGTTAAATAATAAATTTAACTAAAGAACTTTGTCGTTAAATTAAGAAATTACATTCTCTTTATATTTTGAGAGGGGACATTACAGACTTTAAGACTGACACAAAATATCTCTATGAGAACAAATAAGACATTTGAGACACCAAACCGAAAATAGCTAGACAAAAATAATAACTTAACTCTATGAAACTATTAAAAAATTTAACTTCAATTATGATATTGCTATCAGGATTCAACCGTGTAGTTTTTGAGTCAAACTCATTGACCCATGTTTCATGAGTAGTCGTTCACAAGAACCCATCTCTCATGATAATGAATGGTCCACTTAGCACTCATTGCATCTAGGTGATGCTCACAGAGGTGAAGCATTGGTCCGTCCTGGGAGGTCACCCATCCCAGTACTGCTCCAGCTCAAGCGCGCTTAACCACAGAGTTTCCCCCAAGGTTAAGCCCACTTAGCTTGTTACCCCATTTGCAAAACCTTCAACAAGTGTTGTGCCCTATGAACCATTCATTATAGAGCCCCTTTAGCTCATCAATTGATAAGTAGAAGGTTTCTTCCATAGTGTGTCAAATTATGATATTGCTATTAGGATTCAACCGTGTAGTTTTCGAGTCAAACTCATTGACCCATGTTTCATGAGTAGTTCACAAGAACCCATCTCTCATGATAATGAATGGTCCACTTAGCACTCATTGCATCTAGGTGATGCTCATAGAGGTGAAGCATTGGTTCATAAGGCACAACACATGCTGAAGGTTTTGCAAATGGGTTAACAAGCTAAGTGGGCTTAACCTTGGGGGAAACTCTGTGGTTAAGCGCGCTTGAGCTGGAGCAGTACTGGGATGGGTGACCTCCCGGGACGGGCCAATGCTTCACCTCTGTGAGCATCACCTAGATGCAATGAGTGCTTAGTGGACCATTCATTATCATGAGAGATGGGTTCTTGTGAACCACTACTCATGAAACATGGGTCAATGAGTTTGACTCGAAAACTACATGGTTGAATCCCGATAGCAATATCATAATTTGACACGCTGTGGAAGAAACCTCCTACTTATTAACTTCAATCTACAAACTACAACGTAGACTTGAAAAACTAAACTAAATAAAATGAAATTACTAATTCAAATGCACTCAACTTTAATTCCTATATGCATACTATTCAAATCCTCATAGGTAATATACTTGAAACAATGTTTAACAACTTTCTTGACAAGAAAAAAATCACAAATCTAAATAGAGTTGTATGAATAAAATTCTTCATAATTTAGGCTAGTATTCTATCTAAGGAGCAACCTCATTTGATTTCATGTATTGGCCTCTTGCATTAAAAACTTTCTCATCCATACTCTCGTGGATGAATGAAGCTGTGTAAGAAGGGTTCTTGAAGTCAAGGCCTTCGAACCATTCCTTGGTTCAAAATATATCAAGAACTGCTTTGGATGATACTGTCTTGAACAAATCCTCTATTCTATAGTCAATGCCCACTTTAGATTGCAAGCAATTGTAACCGTTCATAATGCTCTCATAAGCTCTATTGATCTCTTGAACCTCTGATCACTCCCCCTCTCCTTACAAACATCAACATGATATCACTTGGCAAGATTTCTATACACCTCTTGATGTCTTTCCTCGAAGCATTTCTCCTCACCCCAAGAACAAAATGATGATCAGTCCTCACTATATTGTTGGCCATGCAAGCTCAGGCAACAACACCCCTCCTTCTTAGCCCTTGGTCACTTGATAGATATGAAGAATTGCATGTGATTGTTGGCAATCCAAAGGCCAATTGGCACGCCATGAAAAAGCTCTATTCACACATAAACTATATGAAAACAAATCATAAGATAGATTCTTGTTCTCTTATTACAAATCTACAAATTGAACCCACTTAGCCCAAATGAATTGTTTCTCTTTTCACCAAGAACTAACTATGTGGGACATCCAAAGTCGAGATAGCCGCCTCCTTATTTACTAGAGATGATTGGCTTAGCTTTGAATACTTTTATCAACGTTTACACAAACTTGTCTATGCTTTCACATCCCTCAACACCATTGTGATGTGACTTGAATGTGGAAGAAGAAGCCTACATAAGATTATACAGAAAATAATAGGTGCTTCTGTTTTCCAATTTTCATTTAATAGGATATTACATATTTATAGGTGTTTCATCTCCCATATTATAGGAAGCCTCCTATAACAACTCTCTTTACGCAGATCAATTGATTTAACAACTCAAATCCCTACACTTGGGAACCAAATATGTCAATATTATCTTAACCTATAGATAACATTCTAACAAACACATAACAAATGTGCTATCAAACCTAATGATGTAACATTCCTAATGCTCAATTTATTTCGATTATTCTTGCTAATATCACAAAGGAAATATCTAACTAGCATAGGGCCTTGCATATGTCAACCACGCTTTTGTTGCAACATTCTTCTGTTTATTTTCAAGATTTTTTTTCTTGGACTTGAATGGTATATACAATATCATTAAATAATGCATACCTTCCACATTAAGAAATTGGTGGTGTTCCTTGGGGATGCATTCCTAGGGTAAGAAGGGCTAAACCTAGAGTGAGACATCTTGGGGAGGAAAAAATGTGATGTAGGAGCTTCCGAGTGATCTTACATCACCATAAATAGGACTGATTTTGGTTTTCACTCTAATTTTGGTGTGCATTTTCAGGTCATTCCTTGTCAATGGGTCTTTTTGGGGTTATTGCTTCTAGTCATTTCTTAGTTTTGGTGATGTTTGACAATTAGTGCAATTGTAATTGCTTATGCAATTTAATTGGTTATTCCATTCCCTTGGCATTTAGTCACTTTGGTTATCATCCTAAGAGGCATTTGGTGGTTCATCTCTAGTTTTTGACTTATTTGGCTTCAACAGTTCTTTATAGGGGCCCATGTGCTTAGTTGGCATATGTACTAGATTGGGATTGTGTATCCATGCAGCATATTATGTTTGTAGTTTTTCGTAAAAATGATTTGTTGGGGTCTATGTGCCATTTGCATCCTCGAGAAGAGTTTGCCTTTAGGCATCATTGACTTGTTTGGGGTCTATCGCTAGAGAAGTATGCCTTAGCTTTATTATTGATTTATTCATTGAGTTGGATGAGAGGACAAAAGAAATGGAAATTTATTGCTATGTTGGGAATTGCATTGGCTTGCTTGTTGATTGGCTATGTTTTATGGGGCCCACACACTTTTTCCCCCTTCTTGGTTGAATAAGATTCCTTATGTTGGGTGCTCTTTCTTGTTGGGATTTGCCAATATCTTCTTGGGGCATTCTAAAATATCTACTAGACTTGGAGACAAAACATTTCAAATTGTTTGTTAGACCACATCTTGATAGCTGTTCATTACTATGCTAGACGTTCTCTTTAAGTGTGGTTGTGTGGGTGTTTTCAAGCATTTTATTCCTCCCACTAGGTGGTTCAAGTGTAAGGGAATTTCATGGAGGCCGTGGACATTTTTCCTTTGTGTCTTCCTGATCAGCTAACCTTGGTCATAAAATATTATTGGCTGGCGTTTTCTTTGTTTGGTGCCTTCTTCCCTATTTGCTAGGCATTACAAGTTAGGTTGTGTGAGTATTACTTATGACACCCATATGTTGGTGACTTAATAAAGTCATGAGTATTAATACTCGTAGTCCCTGAGTAGTGGTTACCATTTACTTGTCCTTGACAGGCGTTTCACCCATTCCTTCACCTTGTGTTGCTGTTGGCTACCAAACATCTCACAATTTCTAGCTGATTCTGGGAATGTGGCTAGAGGCCCATCCTATGAATGCTGCCCCTTATAAAGAGATGAATGCAAAACAAACAAGAAAAAAGAGGGAGTGTAGTGTAGAGATAGGAAAATGAAAGATAAGGGTGTAGTGTAGAGATAGCAGAATGAAAGAGATAGGGGAATGAAAGAGAAGGGTGTAGTAGATTGATACAAAGGTGTCTTTCTTGGAAGGCTGATATGAAAGCTAGTTACTAAAAGTGAAGAAGTGAGAGATGTAAGATTGTGAGGAATGATTATAAAAGCCCTTGTTGCTAGACTATGTCAATAATTTACCTGATTTTTATAATAAAGATAGTGTTTTGCTCATGGTTTACATACTCGGCGATTACTTGCTGGGAAAAATTCCCATTGAGTATCTTGTGGGTTTACTTGTGACTCGGCTGCGTCAAAAGCTCACCGATAAACTCCAAAAAATCGTTGATTTTTCAGAAAAGCTCGCTGATTTTTCACCTGAAAATTGCTGGCAGAAAATGCAAGATAAAAAACGTGCCAGGAATGCAGTTTTGACGTGTTTTTTCTCTTTAAACCATTGAAAATGCATTGTTTCTACACACCATATGGGAGGACGAAAATGGTGTGTAGGATGAAGGTTTGTGTGGTTTTGGAGGTCTTAATTTGGAGGGTGAAAATGGTGTGCAAGATGACATTTTTGGGTCATGTTCCTTAATGCAAGCACACATAGAAACAGTTGACAAAAGTACCATCAAGCCTCCTCCACATAACCAAAGGACACCGCATAACTTGCGACCAATCCAACCAGCGATCAAGAGAGCACAAATATAACAACCTGATAGCTCCATTTATGCCAATCAAACATAATAAGAGAGGCCACTTTATACCAGATTTGTAAGTGAAATTAGAGTAGAATTATAAAGGAAAGTATTGCAAAATTTGAGAGAAAATTTGTGATGGAAAGTTATTGCATCATTTAAATAAGATTTGTGATCACACTTGTGAAGGAAAGAATTACATCATTTAGAGACAAACTTGTAATCAGATTTGTGAGGGAAAGTATATCTATATTCAAATCTTGTGAAGACAATGTAACTCATTGAAGAATTTGAAGGTTGGTTCCTGTCAAAGAAGAGATTGGTGTCTCTTGTTGAGTTGGTGCTCAGTTGTGGGGATTGGTGTTCTCTAGTGGGTTGGTGCCTACAAAAGAAGACTTGTAAAAGAAGTAGGTTGGTGCCTACAAAGAAGATCATATTTTTTTGTGGTTTTCTCCCACAAGGGTTTCCACGTAAATTGTTTGTTCGTATTGTGTTCTTAATTGCTAGATCTTGCATGTATGCTATGGTTAATTAAGTTTTGAAAAGTAAAACATTGTTGTTATACTAATTCACTTCCCTCCTCCTTGCCCCCCTAGTATAATTGAGTGCTCTTCAATTGGTATTAGAGCGAGTTCTTTCGGAGATAGTCTAACCGCTAGAAGGAAGATCTAAAAGAGTAGATATGGCCAAGCAAGAAGGATACAGATTCTCATCAAACATGGCACCATTGTTTGATAGAACAAATTATGCCTTTTAGAGCATAAGGATGTAAACCTATTTGAATGCTTTAGGGTATGATATTTGGAAATCGGTTGAAAAAGGCTACGTAGCCCTTGTGTCTCCCCCAACAGATCAGGTAGGAAAGGGGGAAAGTGAAAACAATGCAAAAGTCAAGAATGCAATTTTGTGTGGATTATTTGAATCAGAGTTTTAAAAGTTGTGCATTGCAAATCGGCTAAAGACATGGGATAATTTGAAGAATATCTATGAAGGAGATGATAAAGTAAAGAAGGCAAAGCTTCAAACTCATAGAGGACAATTTGAAAGTATTAAAATGAAAGAAGATGAAAACATAGCTTCTTATTTGCTTCATGTTGATGAGATCGTGAACACCTTAAGAGGTCTTGGTGAAAAGGTTGAAGAAGTTGTGACTGTGCAAAAGGTATTAAGGTCTTTACCTTTAAGATTTGATTCCAAGGTTTCGGCAATTGAAGAAATAAAATATCTAGACAATTGAACAAAGGACGAGTTGTAAACTTTGCAAACATACAAGCCACCAAAAAGGGAGGCAGCCTTTAAAGTGTCAAGGAAGGGAAAGAATAAAGTATATAAACCAAGTGCTAGCTCAAGCAATGAATCAAATGAAGAAGAAGCTCACTTCAAGAGAAAGCTAAAGAAAGGATTTGGGAAATATCAAGGTAAGTTACCATTTAAATGTTTTAATTGTGGTAGAATAGGTCATTTTGCTTCTAAGCATCCATAGGGTAAGAGTGAAAGTAGTGATGATGAAGAGGATCACTACATGAAGAGAGGAAAAAGATATCAACAAAAGAAGGGCTACAAACAAGGTCAACACGAAAGGAAGGATGATTTCCTTATGTACAAGAAGAGTCTTTATTACAAGGCAGATAATAGTTCATTGGAGGAAAGCAACATAGAAATTTCTAATAGTGATACTCTTCATGGCGATGGAAGTAAAGGGTGATGAAAACAAAAAGATAGAAGAGAGATTTAAAAGAAGCCCATAGCGAAAACAAAGAAGAAGCACATAGCGAAGTCAAAGGAGAAGTGAATATTAAGGAGGAACTCCATTATGTCTATAGAGAGATTGAGAAGCTTAAGAAAAGGAATTCGAGACAAGGCTTACGAATTCAAGCGGACGATGAAGCTAAAGAAAAGTTGATAGTAGATCTAATAGTGCAAGTAGAAGAAGCAAAAAATGATTGAAGAGGAGATGAAAAACCAATTGGAGACTAAGGAAAAAAATTGCGAGAAGTTGGAATCTGATATTGTTTTTTAAGAAAGGAATTGGAGAGGACAATGACTCAATTAAAGAGAAAGTTGAAGAACGAGAAGAGTTCGGGAATATTGTATGATATCATCAATTCTCAAAAGCTTATGTTCGACAAGAGTGGTATTGGATATGAAGAAGGCCAAAGTTCTAAAACAATTCAACCATCAAAGAAATTAGATGAAAAACAGAAGTATGCTGATGTTATCAAAAGATCTATCAATAGTGAGAGCACCAAGAAGGTAGAAGGTAATATCCCTCACAAGGACAACAAGGGTAACTATAGAGGATCATTCCCTTCAAGACATGTGCCTATGACCAGGTTTTATCACTCATTCTATGGTTATTGAGATTCATGCAATCATTTTGGTCATAAAGCAATGGATTGTAGAGTTCGTGTGAGAAATGATTTTGGGTTCTCAAGTAGGAACTACCCTTCATGTGCATCTTCAATGAATTATAATGTCATATGCTATAAGTGCAACAACTTTTGGGATATAACACAATTTTGCAGAAGTTGTCTTGTACCACTTAGACAAAACAAGAAGGTGGATACTATGACCAAACAAAAGGAGGAAAATACAAAAGTACGGAAACAGAAACAAGAGCAAGAGAAGGAAAAATCTTTGCTTGTGCTTCATACACAAGATGTATCACTAAGTTCGGAAGGAGAAACATGATTTCAGGGGGAGCTTACCATTGCGTTATCCTTAAACCCCATGGAGAAGAAAGGTCAGTGATGAATCGACATCCCTTTTGCAATTGATGTCAAAGGGGGAGAAGTAGAGAAAGGGGGAGTTAATCAATGCAATGCATGGAGAAGACAATTCAAAGATAGATCTGCTAATGCGTATTCTATATGATATTATGAAGGCAATAAAGCATTTCGTTGCTATTGATGTCATAGAGAGAGTGTTACAACAAGGAAGAGTTATAAGAAAAGAAGATTGATGCTTGTCAAGAGGAAGTATTTCAGTCAGGGGGAGTTTTCTTTGTGAAAGTACTAAGTTTCCCTTTGCCATTGACGTCAAAGGGGGAGAGATACAGAAAGGGGAAGTTGTGCAAAAGGAGAGAATTATGTTCGTGTTGTCATTGATGTCAAAGGGCCATCGATAGTTTCATTGATGTCATTGCCAGATTGAAGACATGTTGTAGTGACGTCTCCATTGAAGAAAATTAATGAAGGATAAAAACAATGATAATGACAAAATATCAAGGCCAACTCCTCTTGGTGCCAAAATTTTGAAGATCTGAAATTAAATTGTGTTAAGCGCCTCATTGAAGAAATTGATATTAAATGTAATGTCCCCTTTTTGGGATAATCCTAAATCTGCCCTAATTTATCAATTTCAAGTGATCACCTTGGTTTTGGGGATGTATATAGAGCGAGTAGGCCCCTGCAAAACAGAGTTAGAGAATATTTACAAGATAATATTAATTGGAATGCATATAAGGAAATCAAAGAGAACATGATTAGGGATACAACTACTTGTTTAGACTTGCAAATATGTTAGTAGACATTTATAAAATAAGACGTCATTTTATAAGCATATTGAATCTTCTTTAGATTTTCCTAATTCATTTTTCCTTGAATATGATAGTCTGATAGGGTGCCCAAGAAAACCTAGGCCCAAGAGCAGTACACCCCTCTTGGCCCCATGTGGCCCTTGCCATCCATATGGGGTGGTGTGCCTAGTGTTCTACCGTCGTTCCCCTGCACCAGAACCATCATTGCTCAATCATATTGAGGGGTTGAGGGTGCAGCTACAGCAGGGTGTCGTGGATAGTCATTTCCTCTAAGCCCAAGAGCAATACACCCCTCTTGACCCATGTGGCCCTTGCCATCCAGATGGCTGGTGTACTTAGAGGGTGACCCACACTCTGTTTCCCCTTCAATAGGCCCTCAACTCCCTATCATGGCTAGTTGTTTACAGTCAAATAATATGAATATCATTCCATAATGTAGACACATATTTTGTTCTTACATATTAAATTAGTGACACAGATCCATTATTCATATTTAGCAATAATTGATACTCAAATTTATGCAAATATACGGAACTGCTGTTATCATGACTAGTAATATATATAATTGCATACCATAGTAAGATATAACATACTACAAGAATAATAAACATGAATCACAGAATATATATCTGCATACCATAGTTAGATAAGGCCTATCATAGGAATAATAAATATAAATAACCAAACATAAAGTAACTATGTTAGTCTTTAGACCTACCACAGTTTGCTGTTATTCCTGATGATCGTATTTTCAGACAATATCTTCTATTAAATGATTCTTTGTCAGTATATATATTCCTCTTTGCTATCGATTATCTCATACTAAATTGTCGGCTGCTATACTCACAATGATGTCAGAAATTCCAATTTCTTTCTCCTCCTAATCCTACTAAAGAACCATAATTATTTTATTAGGTTCAATAATTGCTGCAAGCATCATTATAGTGTATTTGTACCTTATATATATATATATATATTCTATATGTATTTGACCTTGATTTAATAATCATATTGCCTGAACTTTTATACTTATATATTCATATGCAATCATATTTACTTACTCTCATTGATGTATATCTGAACTTACAATCAAACCCAATAGCCTTTTATAATTTCTGAATCTGCCTTCATTCCTTTATTAGACCGCTCCAATCTGTCCTCCTTACCTCTATCTCCAATCTGCACCAACTTTGACTAATTTGAGGCAATCTCTATGATGAACTGTAAATCTGTCTGAATGGACTTCTTTTCAATTCCTCTCCACTTTTTTTCTCAAACCCATTCGTTTTATGATATATATATTCCCCTTTAAAGCTTTCACAACTCCTCCTTATTACCTTTCACGGAGGGGGGAGTAGTCACATCCTTTCATCCCTTAAGGGATCCGTCCCTTCTTTAATCTCACCTCCTACAATACTAATCCTGCCTTATTGGTTTTAACTGCTGCCTTAATGAATTACGTGGCTGCCTTTTTAAATGAATCATCGCTGCCTTCCATAATTTTAATTGCTGTCATAAAACATTATCGCTTCACATTATATCTTTATTACTGACTTTGTGTACTTTAATCATTGTCTTTCCACAAACTTGGCCAGCATTAAGGTTTCGGGCCATTCTATGTTATTTTATATGTATATTTAAAATAATATCAAATGGTTAATATTTATTTTGTATGGTTGAAATTTATAAGTACTAATAGTAATTATTATTTAAATTTGTTTCTCTTTTAAATTATCAATAATAAGTTGTAATATGTTTATATATTACATTATTTAACGATGTTTAGGTATCGGTATTTACAAATAATATTTAGGATGGTAATTATTTGTATTTATAATAATATTATCTTGGTAATTATAATGATGTTTAAATGACAATTACTTATTTTATATTTTGATATTTATTCGGTTTGGTTCTTTGTATTTCAATACCTCAGATTTAGCTCTTCAATTTCGGGGACATGACATTAAAATAAATAAATAATTTATTATACATGGATGGACCCGTGCCTTGGTAAGCGCCATCTTGGAGAAAGCAAATTACTTAATTTAAATATTAAATGATGTGGCCGAGCCTCCTAGTATAGTGCGCCATTTTTGGGACTTAAATTTGAAAACAAAAATAATAAAATATATTTTTGTAAGGGCTGACCCCTCTTGGAAGGATTGCCCCTCTTGAGAGAGTCACCTCCTTTTGGCCATGGGGCATGTTGGATGGGGTATAAACCAAGGCAAAGTAGAGGTGTGAGAGGCAAGTTTTAAATGTATCCTTCTATATATTAGCAGATTGTAGTGCAGATCTGAGGGCAGATTTGAATTAGTAAATCCAAGAGCAAATCTAAGAGGATTTATAGCAGAATTATTGCAGACTTGCAAAGGGCATTTAAAGCAGAAATTATTGCTGACTTGCAAGAGGATTTAAATCAGAAATTATAGTTGACTTGCAAGAGGATTTAGAGCAGAATTATAGCAGACTTTACCCGATTTGTAAGTGAAATTAGAGCAAAATTATAGAGGAAAGTATTGGATTATTTGAGAGAAAATTTGTGAAGGAAAGTTATTGCATCATTTAAATAAGATTTGTGATCAGAATTGTGAAGGAAAGAATTACATCATTTAGAGTCAGACTTGTAATCAAATTTGTGAGGGAAAGTATATCTACATTCAGATCTTGTGAAGACAATATAATCCATTGAAGAATTTGAAGGTTGGTGCCTCTCAAAGAAGAGATTGGTGTCTCTTGTTGAGTTGGTGCTCAATTGTGGGGATTGGTGTCTCTAGTGGGTTGGTGCCTACAAAGAAAATATATATATATATATATATATATGTGCAATATTTTGCTGTGGTTTTCTCCCACAAGGGTTTCCATGCAAATCATGTGTTTGTGCTGTGTTCTTAATTGTTAGAACTTGCATGTATGCTATTGCTATGGTTAATTAAGTTTTGAAAAGTAAACGATTGTTCGTCTCCTCTTCAAATCCTATTGGAAGTAGAAATTTGAATAAAGTAGATAAATTAGTTATTGAAGTTGGAAAGCAATGATTGGAATGCTGACAGAAGAATTGAGCTTGTGAGTCTCTAGTGTAGTCAAGGCAACTCGTGTGTTGAAGCCAATCCATTCACTGAATTGTTTGTAAGTGTTTATAGTTTGCAAATTCTGCGAGTACTTGTGGGATTTTTTATGGGATGAGTTTTTACAAGTTCAACTTGCGAGTTTGCAGGGACGATTTTTTGGTGAAAATTTGCTAGTTGTTTGGTGAGTACTCGCCCAAATTCGAAGAGTTCGTGGTGAAAACTGCAACATAGAAAAATGTGCCAATGCAAGTCAAACACAGGTTAAAATGTGTTTTTCACATGTTTTTTTTCGCTATAAAACCATGCATTCTGTAATGTCCCCGATTCTCGAGTAGCCACTTTGGGAGTAATTTAATAAATTAAATATTAAATTGTCCTTAAATATTATTTTGGACATTAATATTTAATTAATAATTATTTAAAGATATCACATTTCCACAATCCATATCGATTATTGCTAGATGATTTCTGGTTTTGATTGTGTAAGAGTTTTTTGCATCAACGTTTCGGATCACAGGATAGTTGAGAGCTCCGAAACATTGATGCAAAAAACTCTTACACACTCAAAACCAGAAATCATCTAGCAATAATAATTATTTATTAAAGTAACCTTATTAGAAGAGAAATATTAAATAAGTTACTTTAATAAAGTATTTAATAATAAAATATTTGGAAGGCGGTGGATTATAAAAGGTGGCGGAAATGAATGGTAAGGACATCTTTTGGGAAATTATTATCAGGAAGATTTCAGAAGCACAACTTCAAGAGACTCAAGGATGAAAACCCTCAAGTTTCAGGGTGGATTTGGACGGAAACCCATCTCCATCAGAGAACGGATTCACTCGGGATTCACATTGAGCGACAATGAATGGTTGAATGATTATCGAAAATTGGTGAAGTCTTTGTAAAGACCAATTTCAATAGTTGGGTGTGATTTCAGAGTTTAGGTTTTCAAAATATCAAAATATTTGTAGATGTTGCAAACCTGGATGCCAAGTTGGAAACAAGGTATTTTAGATTCGTTATTCAATAGTGGAATGTAACGTTTAATGTATATGCTCCTGGTGTTTGTACGAATTCTCAGGCTGGAGGTTATTTGGTAATACCAGATGTTGAATGTATTGTTCCCCTTACAGGCTTGGTTTCCCATAAACAATTCTTTGAAGAGCCTGGAAATAATATAAAACACGGTTTATTGAGTGCTTTGCTATATTATTAATTGGGAGTGGCCGATACTTTTAAACCGTGGGTCTTTTCCTTATCGTAGCTTGATGTTTAGCAACCTGTGACACAAAATGAGCCGCAAGAGATGAACTCAAGTCTTCCATAATATCTTTGAAGGGGGTCGGCAGGGTCTACACATGCTTGCGACAGTGTTAGAGGCTATCGGGACAGTTTTAAAGTAATCTTGGGAATATTTAACAAGCCGTGGATAAGAGAAGGATGATATTGGAAATTCCAGGTAATGTGGAGGTTCAAGGTTAAGCCGAGTCTCATATAGGACATAATAATTAACCTAAGACTGCCGACCAGTATTTCCATGCGTAATGTTTAGTGAGGGAGATTCCTATAGAAATTGTGGGACAAAGAAAAGCCGATAGACAAGCAGGCACCTCTCTCCTGCCTACTTTAAGACCTGACGCTAAAGACAATTCTTGAACAGATATTAGTGGGCGGCCTATGAAGGACTCGCTTCATTCATTAATATTACATTTCACTCGGATGCTGAATGTATGCATCTTGAATGGCCATATGGCCAAATTCAAGATTAGTCTACAACATCTGTGCAGTGATTACTCTTGATCTAGGGGCACGATTGCTGGATACTTCTGCATACCTGTATCAGCTATATCAAATTTGCTACGGTAGCTACAATCTGGTATTTTCTTCATTTTAAATCTGTCCATTGTTTTTATCAGAAGTTTCTATGATAACTGATAAATATCTCTGAGGGTGCACTTCCAGTAGTTATAATGTTTATTTTCAGAATAAATGAAGGAATATATATATATGTTGCACGAATATTAATTTCATGAATATTAAGCTGCACATTAGCTGTGAATTATGTTGGAAAATGGTTTGTTCTTCCCAATTGATTTCAAACGACAAACTGTACAAAATGAATGCCTGCAAACTGTCTATGCATTTGAGTTGGAGCGGGATCTAGTCTGTTACAACACCAGTAAATCATTTATATCAGTTGGAGTTACATTCAGAAATTCTATATATGCACATGAACATGATTTCCTAAATGCAGATAATGCTACCATAAAATTGAATAATCAATCACAACAATCTGTAGTCCATATTATATTGCCATCCCCCTGCCGTCCCCAAAATGGCCCTTGGACTGCCGTCCCTGAAATGCATCCCCTGCCGTCCCCGTCCCCGTCCCCGAAACGCCGTGGAACATAGTAAAAACACTAGGAAATATGCTAGCTCTTTTGTTATTCAATGATGAGATAGATCATAATGCATGCAAAATGTGTAATCAATAACTGTAATGTTCACCTATGAATAAAATAGTGTCATACTAATGTCTTTTTTCAGCTCTGATGTGAAATATTGAAAGTGCCTGCTTAGATGAAGATGCCATGCCCTCTTCAAATGAACTGGTGCTAGCCCTCCTGTATCTAATATTTTGTTTGCATCTTTCATTGTTGCAGGCTGATTGAGCAATGCTGGGACAAAGACCCTGCAAAAAGGCCAACATTTGCTGATATTATTCATAAATTAGACACGATCATTTATTTGTGCAACCGGAAAAATCGTTGGAAGGTGCAACTCTTCTGCAGCTCATTCTGAGAAGTATAAATGGGGTTCAAGTTATGTATCACTTTAATTTTGATATAATTCAATGAAAACAGCTGTATACAGAAATTAGTTTAGGGGTGGGAAGCAAACAATTTGTTTGAGAGATTTACTAACTTTTGTTTTTAACATTGTTTTAGGGCAAACCAGTCAAATATATTCGGAACTTTAAGGTACTATGGCGTTTGCGACAAAAAAATGATTTCTCATGTTCGAGCACCCTCACGTATAACGATTGATGAGTGATAAAATTCCTCTTCCTGTCACCCCAGTTAATATGTCGGCTTTGATTTTTTTCTGAAGGATTGATGATTTATCTTGAGTGATCAAGTTCCTCTTGTATATTGCTAGAAGATTTCTCTAGAGGAACGCGCTATAGGACAAAGTGTATTATTTTCCCAAAGTTAAATATTTGGTGATTCATAAAACTTTCCAATGGCCTATTGTCACGAGTTTGTGTGAATTCAAAGTTAAGTAAGTGTACATTATATTTATTATTTATTGGGCATATTCATTCTTCATATGTTAATTTTATTGGTTTGGCATATTCATTCTTATTATGTTTATTATTTGGAGTGCGGAATAATTTGCAAATGATGTGAACAGCTAAAACAACAGAGCGGTTAAATGGGTTCATTATATCTACTACAAAATTTTGTTTATATGGAGAATAGTAGATTGCCATGACCTCAGCCTGGAAATTTTTTCCACCATGAATATGGACAAAGAAGAAGAGGGCTACATCTGATTGTAGTCATAAACAATTCATAGTTTTAGAAGTAAATTTGATTAAACTCGAAGGAGAAACTCCCGTGCTTGGTGAAGAAGTGAATAGAATGCTGCCTCCATCTGCTCAAAGTGGAGTGGGATTGATCGCCAGCTGGGTTAGAACGGAGCAACATTGTAAACGGATTACCCAGCTTATCTCAGAAAATTCCTTATCTTGATGGAGGATCTTATAAGGTACAACATTTGTGTGAGAAAAGATCCGTGATATTGCATTTCATCCTACCAAGACAAAAGTATCTTATTGAGATTTGCTCATATAATGATAGTATGGTACTGAAATTGATAAAAGAATATAAACATACCTTATCATGTAGAGGAAGTACAGCTATTTCAACAGTCCATAGAAGTCAATGATACATCGGTGAACATAGAAATCTTCCATCATTAGCAATATCTTGGGCAATACAATCCTGAAGTGCAATTGAAGGTTTAACACAACACTGAAAGCTGTTGACTAATACTTGGCAATATCTTGGCCAACGCTATCCCTGAAGTGGCCAATTAAAGGTTACACAACACTGAAAGCTGTTAAGTAATACTTGGCAATATCTTGGTTAAACACAATCCATGAAGAAGTTTGGGTTGCCTTATTATTTTTTGGGCCTTTGGATTGGTCAAAGTACATTGGACCCATTATTTTCATTTGTTGTATTTGTATGCGTATTTTAAGAAAACCTGGGGTCGTCACGGGAAAAGTTAAGGCCGTGTCTCTGAGATTATTGA
This sequence comes from Sequoiadendron giganteum, assembly GCA_007115665.2. Classification (NCBI taxonomy): domain Eukaryota; kingdom Viridiplantae; phylum Streptophyta; class Pinopsida; order Cupressales; family Cupressaceae; genus Sequoiadendron; species Sequoiadendron giganteum. The sequence continues at coordinate 310,506,067 of CM021102.1, forward strand.
ATACAGAAAATAGTGTTTTTGTATCTGAAAATAAAGATGTTAATGACAGTTTTAGTAAATGCATAATTAACGCATCGTTGATCATGGAATAAATAATGATGTCATCAACTCTATTGATGAGATCCATTGTTTTGTATCTAGTCTGAAGCTTTCGTTTAATGATGCTATCAGGGTTGAGACAATGCCTTCCTCTTGTAGAAAAGATTCGTCTTCAATGCGTCGTTTTCTTCTTTATTAAAAAATTAACTTCTAATGATGCTGTAGTCAATTGCGCCAGCAAATTAAGTTTCATCTTTTAGAGTCAAATGTTATATCGAATTAAATTTCCAAAGTTCGAATCTCTATATTCGACCCGTCGCTAGGGAGATTTACTGTAATATCTCTTCCAATATATTCAATATATTGAGAGGGTTGTGAGATTGTCTTTTGTCTCCAATCTTTACGTACGAGGGGATATTGTTGCTTTTCATGGGGGGCAGTTATAGTTTATAAGCTCTCATGTTGGTCATACTTAACACCAGAAGTTATCATAATTTGTGGAAGCTAGAAAGATATAATTCCTTGTTGAAGAAAGGATGTTGAGTGTAACTCGTTCATGTGTTTTGTTTCCTACTCTGAATGATTGAGGTGTAATTTGGCTGTTCATGCTTTTTATTACTAATATACGGGAATTCCGAAGGTACATATTCTTGTGGCTAATTGTGCATTGTACAAGTTCTTTATTTTTTTCCAAAGTAGATTCTCCGCCCATACTACATTTGCTTTAGCATAATTTTGGGGTTAGCTTCCTCACCTAAGTTGGCCCTATTTTGAAAATTGAGCCTGCACATCTTTGAGAGTCGATATATTCTTTCCATTTGTTTGCTTGATTGAAGATAATAACTCCTAGATAGTTTCTCTTTTTATACTATGTTTGCTTTACAAAATGGAGGTTAACGTTTCCACTTATTTGTATCTACTGTAACATGCCAATTGTTTATGCAAGTAAATTTCCTTAAGTAAACTTTCAAGTAAATAAATTATGTTTCATAATAATTGCTATAAAAATTTTCCTTTCCAAAAAATATCAAATGAGCTTAAATGATATTAACAATTTCCAAGCATTGATTTCATTTCCAATATAATATTCCACATATTACAGTATTTTCAAAGATTGTATTCAAAATACATACATAGCTCAATCGAGCTTCCAAGCAATAGATACATAGATGGTCTAAGAATCTCGTGTCAAATCTTGGTTGCCAGCTGAGGAGGATAAGCATCACTCAAGTGCTTTTCTGCCAATCACAGAGTCAAATGTGGTCCCTCACACATCTATCATCTGATAGATGGCCCTACCCTTCAACGAAGAGATTGGTAGAATAACTTTATAACTATAACCACTCTAAGCCTAGTGTTGTGCCCTACATAACTAGAACTTGTAGACACTACAATCTTGAACTAACATGTATAAAAGGAACACGGTGAATTGTCAGTGGAGCCAAAGGTGATCACACTATTTTGGCCAAAGTATTCTCACTCAGTGTTAAAGTGGCAGTCATCCTATACACGTACACTATTCTAGCTCGATTTGACTTTAGGCCATTATAATCTATTCCTAGGTAATTTCCTTCAATAGGTAATCATTAACCTTAGAAATAACCTTTTCCCCTTTTTTAAAAACACAATGGTATCTCTACCAATAAAGCATAAGCATAAGTTACCCACTTCAATGGATATTATAATCCTAGGTATAACATATGAGCTTTCAAACAAAAGTTACCCCCTTCAATGGATATTCAAATCCTAGGTATAACATATGAGCTTTCTAAGTCTACAAATTAACTTTGCATAAAATAACTTAACAAGCTATTATCGTTTCAACGATTCCTAGTATATAATACTATTAATGACAAACAATCACTCCTTAGTATGGAGTAAATACAAACACTCCTAAAGAAATCATATCAATAAGGCTCTTTCCTTTCCAATAAGCAAGTAGATTATTACTCTATTTCAAGCAATCAAATGCAATTCCAAACAAACCACACAAGGCATACAATCTTTCAAAAAAACGGATAAACATAAAGAGAATAGAATCTCATGCCTATTATTCGCTTTAATCCAGTTGACTCATTGGTTCTTAAGCTTTGTCCCCTCTTAAAATCATCTTAGCAACAAATCCCTCTCAATTCCTCTTCACTAAAGTTTCCTCTCATATAACTCAACAAAATAAGAGCCTCACAAATAACTCAGCAAAATAAGAACCTCACAAATAAAATGCAATAGAATGGAGAAGTGTAATGATGCGTAGTAGAAGTGTCTCCAAATGAGGTAAGAGTGCCTCTATTTATACCCAAAAAAAACATCTACAGGGTATAAACATGGCCTACGAAATGACACTTCTCAGCTCAATTCAATTGACTCAACTTGATAAACAAATGGTGGCGAATTCCTATCTCGATTCTCACCCAAATAGGACAACAAGTTGATTCTTTGCTTGCCAACAACAGGTTTGACTAATTCATATTGTACATGTTCTAATCTGGAAATCGACTTACAAGCTCAAGAGACTTCTAAATGAATCACAAAGTTCATAATATGACGCCAACAATTCACCATATTCCCTATTATTAAGCTTACTATTTTAGCAGAGAATAAGTCTATACTCATTTGGTTGCGTTTCACTTTGTTGACTTGGTCTATGTCAAAGCATTCAACACATCATTGAGTTGACTTCCCTTATTATAGAGTTGCTTTTATCATTACTCAACACGTTATTTTGTATAGTGCAAAACACTTTACATTATGCTTTATAAACTATACACATCAGATTTAAACTTATGCATTTCCATCGCTTTTATCAATAATTATATTTGCGGTTTAAAGATCAAGTTAACATTTCATATACAATATCATATGTATATACATATCTATATTCATGTATACACATATATACATATATCGACATACTCATATGGACATTCTCATTTGTTAACACATACACGTATATCAACATGTGTATATATATGTATATATGCATATATTTCATATATTTACATTTGATTTTACAATCAATCATATAAACACTTATTTTATCGATAGATATATATACATGTGATGTATATATATACATACATGTCTCATTGTCCTTTTGATATCCCCATGCCCATGAGCGATTCGTCCATGAGCGTGCGTAGGTATGTCTACCTACGTGTTCTCATGTACGTATTATCTCATGTGTATGGGTTATCGTCGACATGCACATGTATACATATATATACATTCTATGCATATATCTTATCAATCAAGTTAAGCAATATAAAGAACTCACATGCACCAAGGACTAAATACAATTCAAGAATGCTCTCAACAGAAATCAAGATCCTTCCTAATGCAAACACATCATACTAAAGGATGACTTACCAATTCCCAAAACTATGACTTGACTCAACCATTCTATAAGTGTGCGTGTAAGCTCAATTAGGTTTCGTTATATGTTACCCGACCAAGTTCTTCTCTTGAGTGATACTTCCCTTCATTTCCAAAGGATTGACTCTGAATCTGCATCCAACTCGACACATTTTCATAGTAGTCATCTAGTCATCAAAACAAGCATTTGCGTTATACGTTTCATAGTTAGAATATCAAATTCAATAACAATTTATTCCAGTTATCCATTCCATTATATAACATCAAATGAACATTCATTCATAATTTTCCAATGATTCAGATAAAGAAAGTGCAACCATATATATATTTCCAACCAGAACTCCAAATACATTCACATATGCAATAATTTACCCTAACATGGTAATAGTAAATAGGTAAACACACAACGCGGTGTAACATACTCCCCCTTTATGAATCATCATCCTCAATGATTTTATATAGCAACATAAACTAAACAAAGCAAATAAACCATTATTTTTCAAGCACTTTCAAAAGCACATAAGACATGTGGAAACTTTTGCTCTATTTCAGCATAGTCTTCCCAAGTGGCGAAATCTTCAACATACTAGTCCCACTGGACTTTGCACTACAAAACCTCTCTATTACACAAGCAAAGCTTATGCGTTTCGAGCACCTTGATAGGCTCGATTGTTACCACTCCAGGGTCTTGTACCTATAAAGTATTCCAATCAATCACATGATTATCTCCTAGTATATACTTCTTTAGGTAAGAAATGTGAAAGACATTATGCATCCGGGCAAGAGTTGGTGGCAACACAATTCGGTAAGCTACAAGATTCACTTCCTCAAGAATCTCAAAATGACCTACATAGTGCAGAGCTAGTTTGGATGAATTTCCAAACTTGATGGAACTCTTATGAGGTTTAACCCTTAACAACACCTTATCACCCACTGCAAAATTCCTGGGTACTCACTTTGCATCTGCATAGCTTTCTGTCTATCATTGGTTCCAGTTAGCCTTTGTTTAACAATTCTAACCTATTCTTCCATTTCGACCAAATCTCTGGCCCAATACTCACCCTCTCCTCAAGTTTATCCCAACTTATAAGGGTTCGACACTTTCGACCATATAGTGCTTTGAAATGAGCCATCTTAATTGCAGAATGATAGGAATTGTTATAAACAAATTCCACTAAAGGCAAGTAATCTTCCCACTTGTATTGTTGATCCATGCAATACATTCTTAGTAGGTCTTCGAGTACTTGATTCACCCTTTCTGTTTGTCCATCAGTTTTTAGATGATATGTTGAACTTATATTTAGTTGTCCCAAGTGCGGAAAACAAGGTTTGCCAAAACCTTGAGGTCACACGTGCATCCCTATCTGAGATAATCTTCTCAAGAATTCCATGCAGTCTAAACACTTCTTGAATAAATTTTTAAGCTATGATATGAGCTCCATTAGTTAGATTCCCAAGTATGAAATGCACTACCTTAGTAAGCTTGTCCACAAGCACTAGAATGGCATTGTGCTTATTCGTTGACATTAGGTAATCCTTGCACAAAGTCCATACTAATGATTTGCCACTTACTCTCTGGAATATCATGTGGATATAATAAGCCTGGAGGATGATGATGTTCAACTTTCACCTTTTGACATTCTAAACATCTAGCCACAAATCTAGTAGCATCCCATTTCACCCCTTTCCAAAAATATAATGGCTTCACATCAGCCAACATTTTTGTCACACCAAGATGTCCAGAGTATGGTGCTTCATGAACTTCTTTCCACACAAGATTTCTTAACCCTTTAGAGTTAGGCACATACATTCTTCCCTTATACCTTAGCAATCCATTGGATTCAAAGTGAAATCCCTCATATCTTACATCTTGCGGATTGCTCGTGAGTGCTTGCTTAACTTCTACATAATACTCATCCTCGCATTTATGCAACACTTGACCTTTAAAGTTGGTTTGGATTGTCACTATTGAGGCAATATGACGTCTACAACTTAAAGCATTGACAACTCGATTTTCTTTTCCCTTGATGTAGCTAATATTGAAGTCATAATCGGATATAAACTCCAACCATCTTCTTTGCTGAGCATTCGGATTAGGTTGGGTAAATAGATATTTCAAACCATGATGATCAAATTTCATCTCAAAAGGCTTTCCCAACAAGTAATGCTTCCACATCTGCAATGCATGAACCACTGTTGCTAACTCTAAATCATGCAAAGAATAATTTTGTTCATAGGGTTTCAACTTCTTTGATTCATAAGCTATTACTTGTCCTTCTTGCATTAAGACTCCACCTAAGCTTTCTCCCGATGCATTTGTGATAACAGTGAAGTCACCATCAAGATTTGGTACTTTGAAAATTGTAGTAGTCAACTTCTCCTTGAGTAGATCAAATGCTACTTGACATTTTCTATCCACTCAAACTTCTTCCCTTTCCTCTACAAAGAAGTAATAGGAAAGATTATTCTGGAAAAGTTTTCCACAAACTTTCGATAATATCCTACCAAACCCATGAAACTTCTTACCTTAGAGGCATTTTTGGGCACTAGCCATTCTAGCACTACCTTGATCCTAGCTGGATCAATTGAAATACCATTAGTTGATATCACATGTCCAAGGTACTGCACTTTCTTCTGAAAGAATATACATTTAGAGAGTTTCCCATACAACTTATGTTTTCTCAACCATTGAAGAACTATATCCAAATGCTTGCAATGATCCTCCTCATTCTTGGAATAAATTAGGATATCATCCAAGAAAACCAAAACAAATTTATCTAGGCAACTCTAAACACGTTCATTAGGTTCATAAATGTTGCCGATGCATTAGTAAGTTTGAATGGTAGGACTGTAAACCCATAATACCTGTATCTAGTTCTGAATGCCATCTTAAAAATATCTTCATCTTTGATCCTTAATTGGTGGTATCCAGATCGTAGATCAATCTTAGAAAACACAACTCCTTGCATTTGATCAAAAAGGTCATCAATGTGTGGCAATGGATACTTGTTCTTTACCATAGCTTTGTTAAGCATTCAATAATCTATGCACAAGCGTAGTGTACCATCCTTCTTCTTTATGAAGATTACTAGCACTCCCTAGGGTGAAACACTGGGTCTTATCAATCCCTTAGATAACAATTCATGTAGTTGTGCCTTAAGCTCCATTAACTCAATTGTTGTCATCTTGTAAGGTACTTTGGAAATAGGTTCTGATCCTGACACTATATCAATAGAGAAATCGAAAATCCATTTAGGTGGTAGTCTAGGTAGTTCCTCTGGAAACAAATCCACAAACTTTCGTAAGATAGGATATTTTTCCATATCCATCTCTCCAATTTCCATCATTTCACCATCTTCTACCTCATGATCTTGTGGCCCACAATGGTCAACGCCATTTTGAGAAATAAATTCCTTATATTCCTCAAGCTTTTCCATCTTTACTACAAAGAGCTTGCATCCTTTCTTCTTGGCCCTAACCAATTGCATGGCGGATATTTGACGCAACTTGACTTCCCTAGATATCCCTTGCAACATTACTCAAGTGGTTACCTAAATCATCCAAGCACTCTATTGTTTTGGCATGACAGTCTATCTTGACTCTATGCTTTCAAAACCAATTCATTCCAAGGATAACATCATAGGATCCTAAGGGCGCTACATATAGGTTTACCTCTGTAGAGAAACAAGGAAGTTCAATCCTAGCTTCGAACAAACATTGTTCCACCATTGCTCTTGTCTGGTTTGTATATTCTACAACCCATGAATTTTCCATATAACCAACTTTCCTAGATATTTGCTTTGCTATTCTAGGTGAAATAATTTTTCAGTAGCTCCAGTATCTATAAGTATGAAAATAGGAAAACCAAATGAAATACCGGGAGTCTCCACTGGAGTAACTTGATTCTCTGCTTGTTGATCATCCAAGGCATCATGAATCTTCTATTGGAATGCTGTTTGCTGGGAAGGAAGTGAGTTTCCATAAGATCGTGACCCAAAAGGCTTATTGGGGCAATTTAAAGCAAAGTGGTCTCCACCACATGTGTAGCATCCCATTTCTGGTCCTTTCTTCCTTGCAGGTTCACTAGGTCTACTAGCATTACCTATAGCATTGTTAACATTATTGCCATTGAGGTTATTCCTTTTGCATTCCTTCCTTGATTCTCTTCCATTATTTCAAGGTACCTTATCCCCTTGCTTCTAAAAATCTTGCTCCATCAAAATTTCTTGGAGTCAGTTAACTTGGGCTCCTCCGAACTTCTTATTGTTCCTATTCTCTTGGCAGATGGAGATGGCTTTGAGCTTCTGCTCTTGCTTAACAACCTTCTCATAAACTAGGTCCATACTGGTTGGACCATGAACATCTACTTCACCACCAATATGGCTATTAAGCCCCATAATGAATTTCCTTATGCAAAAACTTTCATCCTTCTGATACATTGGTACATAACATAATAGACAGGTGAAATTTTCTCAGTGCTCATTTATTGACATCTCTCCTTGTTTTAGATTTTGAAAATCAGTGAGTTTCTGGTCGTAAAAGAGTTGGGGTAGCCATATTTTCCATAATATTTCCACAAACTCGTTCCATGTAAGTTTCAAAGAACTAAGCCCGAGTTCCATTTTCTTGTTCATCTACCAGTTAGAGGCTTCTCCTGCTAACTGATAGGCTCCCATATTGCTTTCGTTACCTCAGAAGACTTTTTGATCTCTAAATATTTATCCATCTGAATTAACCATGCTTCAACTTCTTCCTCGTTGGTGCTACCTTCAAATTTTGGTGGGGTTATTTTCCTAATGTCCCTAGATAGTTCAGTAGCCAAACGATTCCTACTAGTTCCTTCAGATTGAGAGGGTGATTTCTCATTCTCATGTTTGTGGGTCTAAATATGATCATGAGTATTATCTCCCTCATCTTCATTGATAGGGACTTCTTCATTAATCAAAACTTCTTGTTCTACTCTATCTTTTTCCCTTACTTCTTGCTCAAGATTTTCCAACCTTGCATTGGTTTTGTGAATGATAGCAATATAAAATAGAAAGAATGCACATAAATAGAAAGGGGACCCGTCATTGCCTGAATGACGAATCTCAGCTACTTTGTTTTGCATTAGCTTCAGTTTCTCCCTCTTGTCCAGCCTCCAGTTGAAGCTCCCTTGCTGCTCCTAGGTTCCCTGCATTTGTGTGAAAGAGTGTTGTTAGAGAAATGAAGGATCACCAATAAAAATATGTGCATACATCTATAAACATATAATTTGATCCTCATGTGCATTAAAATAGCTTGCATACCATAGATGTCCATGAAAAGAAGTTATCAAACACATTTATTATATGTTTGGTTTTATCTAACATGTTTGCTCATCATGCAGGTATAGGTGAAATCATGTTGTTGTTTTGATTCATCTGATTACAACATGTGGAGTAAAATGGGCTCCCACAAGGGTTGAGCCCAGCATGCTGTTGATGCAAAATCGAAATCATGCTATAGATACAAGGTAGACTGGTATTTTCATTCCAATAATAGTTCTAGGAAACTAATGCATGAAATGTTAAAAAAAGAGAACAATCAACTGAATTAAGCAGTGAAGATCATCATGTTTTACAAGGATCAAGCAATGAGAAACGCTTATTCAATAATTTCAAGTAAAGGAATGAGAACATATGCAAGCTTAGATTTTAAGGTTGATGTCACAGTCACAAAAGTCACATAGTTCAAGGGTGAGGCAACATAGATGACAAACCTAAAACTACACATGACATTCATCATGAATGGCGACATTATTTGTTATTGCATAGGGTAGTCAAATACAAGGTACAATAAAATGCATGGGACAGAGCCAGGCATGTGATAGTTTTGTGAGTAGGTTCTACAAGTGGTCAATTCTTCAAAGAATAAAGAAGATGAATGTACAAAGTAACATATAGGAAAACAAAGGTGTTGTTTATTTGTGCTAGAAACTATGCACAAAGTTTTTGAGTTTTACCTGTACTGTACAATGGTATGAATCATTTAGCAAGTCATTTGTTCTTTACAAAGATAGAGTTTTTTAAGCTAACCCATATGTGCAAATAAATGAAGCTCAACAAAATGGAAAGATAAAGTATAAACTCTCGAGCTAGGGTTTCATCAAAAAATGAAACTATATTTTCATGAAATATAAAAGAAAAACCCTAGTGGCTATCAGAAATATTTCCTATGTTGCACAAAGGCCAAGCTAGGGCCATGTCAAACTAAAGAAAAATATGGTAGATTTCATTTTGTGGAGGTTCGGGTTTGAGTTTAACCCAACGATGACTTTTCATACCTATAGAAAATATAAACCCGCAACCATGAAAGAGTCGAGACCCTTTGTATTTGCAGAGTGAGGAAAATGAAATCTACATGAGAATACAAGAATTCATAAAAGATATACAGAGAAAGTAGTTTATTTCTTCAGAAATTGCCATTTAAAAACCACAGAGAACACATGGTTGTGGCTATAAAAGCATGCAACTCTTTTATTTGAAATGTGCAAGATGAAATACACAAAGAGCTCGAGATTTTACAGGAATACCCATTTTTTATAGGAAAAATGCATGATTATAATAGAGAAGAGAACAAAGCATACAATTTACATTCTTTATTGTGCAAGAATGCTGGAGTTCAGGTAGGTTTGCTTCCAAAAAATGCAGGGAAAGACAAAAAATGCTTCTAGAATGCTTACCCCGAGTTTCAACAATTTTATCAAAAATTGCAAAGAAAATGCTCCCAAGACTCAAAAAATCTGCCATTGAAGACCTCTATTGAAACCCTAGCCGTCAGTCTCGAAGAATCCATAAAGTTTGATGTGAAAATGAAATGAACTTTCCTCTTTTTGTGATCTTTTTGGTATTAGGGTTTGTGCCCTAATCACTTAGCCGACCACACAAAGGTGTTTTTTCACCTTTATTTTTAGATTTGCAACACAAATTAATGTATGGCATGGTCAAAACTTATGTCTTGTGACCTTATGTACCCTTGTCTATTCCATGTGGGGGGTCTTTATGACTTGTATGTTTGCCTTGACCTATGTAAGGTCGAATTAGGAGGTCTTAACTTTTTGCATTGATTTAAATTGTAAAGAATTTGAATTCAATGATAGTGTTATAAATCATTAAGTCACATTGTTATTTTAAATGCAAAATAGAATACATACCTTACATATGTCTTGTGATTTGGAGTCTTCATGATTTACAAGAATAATGGAGTTTAGTTTGAAGCAATTGGTCGACCAAGGGAGAGCATATAGGGAGGTTTTACTTGCTTTTTGGAGAGATGGAGAGGATTTATGCATCATTTTCTTGTGCCTTAATGTTTGACTTGGTCAAACTTCACTTTTCCACATTTGTGAGCTCTTTTAGAGAGGTTTCAGTTGCTAATTTTAGGCTTTTTGGAGGCATCCGACCCAACTCAGTTTCTAGATCCTTTTTTGGTGGATTTTTGGAGGGAGTTGGAGATATAGTCACTTTGTTGACTCTTTTGTAGTCAGTTCTGATTATGCATTTTTGTACTTAGTGACTTTTCAGTCCTTTGACAGATTTGGGCATACTTTTGTAACTCATTTTTGGACATGAATAACAATGAAAACCTTAGATATCAATGATTTGGAGTTTTTCCTTCTTGTTCTTTGCTTTATTGTGTGCACTCAATTGTTTTGATCAAGTTATTTGTGAGAGGTATTATTCATTTCCTTATAGCTTTGTCTCATGTTTGGCACATTTATGCAAAAAGTATGTTAATGTAGGTTATAGTCTGTGTCAAAGATGCAAATGGATATTAGCTGTGAAGTTACTTTCCTCCTAGGAGTTTGAGCATTAGGACCTCCTTATAAAAGACATATGCAAAGAAATACATAAGTGAGTTGTGCAAGTTCGATTTCAATCATTATAAGAAAGTTTTTGTAATTTGAGCTTTATGTCCTAGTTTAGTTTGGTGTATCACCTACTTAGATTCATTTTTAGTTTTTTAGTTTATGCATTTCTCTCTTCCCTTTTCCTTGTCAAATCAGTAGAATAGTTAAATAGTTTAGGTGATAACCAATTAGGAGCCAGCCGTATTTGGAATTTCACTCCAATTATTAGGTGACCCACAACCTAGGAGTGTTCCCATGTTTCTCCAAGATGCTAAGTTCTGCAACTTAGCAAGGGTGCAGTTTTGAGAGATAACAATTACATGTAGTGTAAATTATGTCACAATTTAATTAAGTCTATGCAATTAAAGAAAAACTACAACTTTTTCATATTTGAATAATTAGAAACAATTACATCCAAGAGGAAAGTATGCAAAATCAATGAAGGACGTGTCATATGCAAATAATGCCTAGCATTACTTCAAATTCAAAATCGAACGAATATTTTTTGGCAAGAAAATTAGCTTGGATGCTCATGGCTAAGGCTTGGACTAGAAACACACAACAAAATATATGTTTTAGATACTTTATGAAAATTTAATATATCCACCATTAAATCATCATATAGGCCATAATTTTTTATAAGGAAAATGCAATAGAAATGCCAAGCTAACTTTCAAGTTTCTAAACATAATTTTTCTATAATTTCATTGTTTAGAATTTAACATTTATTTATTGATATGCATATCTCATTATTAATCATACATCATTTTATTTTCATATTCTTTTATTTGTTTATTAGATTCTTTTAAAAAAAAATTATTTTACACTTGATTTTATGAATAATATAAATAAATAAATTTTGTATAATTTTGTGAAAATTATGTGGAGCACCCTCAACAATTGAATTTCTAAGAGCCTCTTATATTATATATTTAATTAATATATATATTAATTTTAATAAAATTAGGAAATAACCTATATGATATCTTTTAAATTTCCACCTAAGGGTTTCATAAAAGTTGTTCAAAAATAGTGGAGTGTACATTCATCTATAATGTTTCATTAAATAAAATAGTATTATCTTCTCAAATTGAATTGATTGATGTTAAAATTGTGAAAACACACAAGAAGATGGATCAAACAACAAATGAGAACACCTTCCATGCACAAGAGTTGCAAACAATGGTTTTCTATTCCTCAACAAGAAAAGCTTACAAGAGATCGCATAGTTTTCACTTAACTAAATAATACAATGAAGGAGGGTGCTTATGAGAGAAAACCCTAAATGAGAAAGGGATTAGATCATGAAAAGTGTCAACATCACATGTGATGAGACATAATGATATAATAATAGCTCAAACTAATAAAATAAAAAAACACTCCTAATTTTAGGTTAAGTGCAAAAAGTGAAATTAGCCTAATAATCGATTAAAGATTAATTAATTATTAGCTAACACATGATTATTCTAACACCTCTTAAGTGTAACTTATGGAGTATCTAAAGTGAATGCATAAAAATAAAAGAATACATGAATGGGTCCCAACAAACAAGGCCTGCTGAGGCACCCATGCATAAACAATATAATCTCTCATAACTAGAGGAAAGGAGAAAACCTCATAGAAAAAACTCCTCTCCAATAGAGAGAAAGGTGAATGAAGGACTAAGAAGATTCCAAAAAAATGTCCCAAAAGGAATAGGAACATGAAGAACATTGTTGAAGCATGAAGAAGTTGTAGACAACTGTTGACTAATGACTATTATAGTACTAAAATGAAGAACCTCCTTTGAAGCAGATGATAATCAAGGTCAAGAAAACAAGAATTTGCATGAGTGCCTCCAATGACACTACTTGAACAATGATCAAATGGAAAAAAAATGAAAACATCTAAAATTTGAAGATATATATGGCACATGAATTTGCATGAGTAACCCCAATGACACTACTCAACCTTGCAAGATGCAAGCCAAAAATACAAGTATCAATAATCTGAAGAACGTTGATTAAGTGAAAATAGAAGGTTGCCTCCAAAAATAGGAATGCAAGAGTGTCTATATGGTAAGTAATCCATCTCACTAAAATGCATGGGTAACCAACTGTTGCAGCTTCCTAGCACATAAGAACAAAAACTAGATACATAGATCCCTCCAAAAATGAAACCAAGGAAAAATTAGAACCAACAATAGAAATACCCCATAATGTGGAAAAGGGAGATTCATGACAAGTCCACTAAAGTTATGTGTCACCAAGAAGTGCATGAAAGAGAACAAAAAACATCTAAATGTGCATAGGAAAGTAATTGCACAACTAAAAAAATAACGTACAAACAAGGCAAACACATTAGGCAAGAATCACTAGGATTTGATGTTGTCATGGAAGGGACACTCACTTGACAAAGGTGTGATGGAAAAAAAAATTCACTACACAACCCCCCCCATGGCACTTTATAACATACTATGAGTATAGAAAGGCACAACATGATGTGCAAAATCTCCAAAAAAGATACACTAGAGTGGCACTTTATCTTAGTGCGTCTAAAAATGAGAAAGTGCTCAAAAAAGATGTCTATAATGCCCAAATAGGAAAAAATATTGGAAATGCATATAGAACAGCCTAAAATAATTCATCCCACACAAACGAGAAAGTTTTCAAGAGCTAAAGCATCTAAGTAATTCACTTGAAAGTGAAAACACAAAAAACTGAATAAAATGGACTTGAAGGAAATTTTGAAAAAAAAAATTATGGATAGCTATGAAGAGCTCTAAAATACCTTTCCAACGTCGGAAGAATCATGAAAAATAAAGAAATTGGTCAAACGTTGTGATCTCAGGAGTGAAAATAGCACATCTGACTTCAATAGGATGTAGAATGCATCAGTAGAAAAATATGAGAAAATACCTACACCATTCGATAGTTCTTGGACCCAATTTTTTGATGATATCTCATTTTCCCAATTTTGATACCTAAGCAAAAAGTTATGGTAATTTTCCTAATCTTGCTAAAATTACCAAAAAAAGTAGTCCCCTAAGGTTGGGCGTTGGTCACTCATTAGAACCTAGGGTGAATAGACTGCAAAAGTTGGCACATGAGGCTATAAATTAGGGATTGGTCACCAATTTGGCTAGTGTTCGACAACAAAATACCCGTTGGGACTAAGGAAGAGTAGGTGGTCACATATGTGATCACCACTCAAAGAAAGGGGCCCTAGCACTATATATTGGTGGTAGGCACTCAAGTGCCACCCAACTAAGTATCACCCTAGGTGGAGCTTCGCTCCATAAGTGGAGAGCCTTTTAATAGCGCTAAGCCCTATTTATAAAGCACGAGGAACTTTTTATATATATATAATTATTTTTTTAAAGTCATATGATATAGTTGATGTATCGAAATTTTTTGCCTTAGAAGCTCTCAACATTGACTATAGGAAAATTTATAGTCAAAATTCATGTGTTCAGCCTCTTGAACACAATAGTGAGCTCTATTTTTCTCCAGCACACATTAAAAAATATCCAAGTCCAAAACCTACAAAAAATATGAAGATTCCAAATTTGATGCTCCTATAACCCTAGTTGAAGAAAAATCCTCAAAGTTCAAGAAGGGGTTTGTTGAATTCACACTCTAATACCATGTTAGAATTGTGAAAAAACACAAGAAGCAGAATCAAATAGCAAACGAAAACACCTTCCATGCACAAGAGTTGCAAATAATGATTTGCCATTTCCTTAACAAGAAAAACTTACAAGAGATTGTAGAGATTTCACTAAACTAAATAATACAATGAAGGAGAGTGCTTATAAGAGGAAACCCTATATGAGAAAGGGATTACATCATGACAAGTGTTGACATCACATGTAATGAGACATAATGATTTAATAATATATCAATCTAATAAAATAAGAAAGCACTCCTAAGTTTAGCTTAAGTGCATAAAATGAAATTAGCCTAATAATTAGTTAAAGATTAATTAATTATTAGCTAATAAATGATTACTCTAAAAATTGTCCCCTTAACTTTAATTGGTTTAAAAAAATAGAAATTAAATTCAAAAACCTAAAATTTTATTTTTGAAGCATCTTCAAAAAAAAAAATATTATCTTCTCAAAATTGAACTGATTGATCCCTTAACTTTAACCAGTTTCAAAATAAAAGAAACTAAATTCAAAAGGCTACAAATTTTTATTTTTGAAACACCTTCAAATTCTATGCATAAATATCTTGAATCATCCATTCAATATTAAGAATATTTATTTTCTAGAAGAAAAAATGGCCACTTAAAAGGCCCTTCTATGGTCTACCATCAATTTGCATGCACCCATCTCCACTCTTTTTTTAAGGTACCATTTTAATAAAAAAAATGAAAAGTTTGTACTTGTAGCTTCCAATTAAATTTTCAAAAAAAAAGTACATGGTTGATATGGTTAAAATATATGTTGGGAATTTGTGAACCATATATATCAAGTTTCTTAGGGTGTTAGAGATAAGATTGTGTTCACCCCTTAGAATGTCTAGAGTATATACCATCCTTGACTAAAACTATCCCTTCCTCTTTATTTTTTTATAGAGATAAAATGCCTATGACTACCATAGATTTAAACCCTCCTTGCCCTTGTGATTTTTTCCAATAGACTAATAGTTAAAGTTGTTGATAAGTACTACATTGATGTTACTAAATATCTTAATTGATAAGAGTTGGTATATGAATAAAATATGTATTTTTAATACATTTTCGTTCAAATTCCTTACTAATACAGTCAAGCAATAGTATTGTTGATGTAAATAATTCATCGATAAAACCTACATTATGTTCATTTTATTTAGGTGGATATTATGTAGATTATCCAATTATTATAGACAATTTTAAGATAAGTTTTTTTCCTTTCTAAATTTTCTTTAAATATGTTTTGAGATAATCTTACTATTTGCAAAGATTGAGTTTCCATTCTCATATCCTATTGTATTCTCTATTGCACAGTATTTTTTTTTTATGCTCATTACTGACGAATAAGGTTTTGCAATGTTCATTCATTATATTATATTAAGTCTTAAATTTCTTGCACTTGGTAGTTATTTAGTTTAAATCTAAATTATTCCTGGACTAGATTTATGTGACTTGCATCAAAAATCTTACATAATATCAAAGAAGGCCAAGTTTAGACCACCTTTCATCTATGCAAAATGGATATTCTTGTTCTTATGGTTTCTAAACTAGTTAGATCTTTTTTAAGGTAACTTTACCACAAATCCTAAAGATAAGAAATGAACTATGTATCATTGCACCCAAAATTCCTAAAAGTATATAAATTGCATGTAAAATCATTGAAATCTATCAAATTTGATGAAGTTTATAATTTGTTACCTTTTTTGTAATGATAAAAGTGGGTTTGGAAAGGGTCTAAACCTCATACAATGGAGCAAACAATAGACAAATGAAAAAAATACCATGAGATATGTAGCAAAACAAACAATCCATAATTTGAATCAAAGTGAGACACAACTACAACCAAGCTTCCAAGTACAACAACAACAAAAAAGTAGGAAACAACTAGGTTCCCCAAGAACTAGTCTAGACAATGCCAAACCCAACCCTATAGCTTTGTTACCTTTGTTTGAAGCATTGTACCACCACATTATAAACATGAAAATCGAGGGTAGGGTAGAAGGTTGAAAAGTTCCAAGAATGTTCTATCCACCGAAACAAGATATGTTTGCATAGATACCTAATATTTGGTGTACCTATTGTGGATGGGAAGGTCACTTAAGAAATGAATGCCCCAAGGAAATACTAGAAAAGAAAGAAAATGTGCTAAGGATAGATCTAATGGAACTACCTAAAAATATAACTCAGTTTACCGTGGAAATTGCAGAGAATGGGATGACCATGTGTCAAAAGACTGGCCATCACAACTATTCCAAATAAGAGAGGATCCCACCCCATGAAATTATAATGAGAAAAGATAGCTGACATATGCAAACGACTTAGCAAAAAGACCACTCTACATACATGACCATGGGTATATAGTTTCACAATGGAAAAACCAGAGGAAAATAAATAATGTACAAAACCAATAGAATCAAGGACCATATAGTAATAGAGGCCAATTCCAAGTAGATAGAGGTCAAGGCAGAGGAAGAAAAAGGCAAATAGATTCCACCTATTTCAGTTACGATAAGTAAGAACACTTCACAACTGAATGTTGGGGTGATAAGAAAAATCCATGTGGATTTTATGGAAGCACAAAGAATGAAATGTTTAATTTCAACAAAGCCCAAACCTATTATAAAAATGTGACACTGCAATTAAAAAGCGATGAGCTCCAGAATTTAAATACACCTAGAGGAGTAAATTCAGATAACATACTACAAAATATTTGTGAAAACTTGGGAGAGAGTAGAAATGACACACCTAAAATGTGTCACCAAATAAATTACATATCACACAAAATTTCACATATTAAACTTCCCAAGTATTCAAAAGTAGGAGGTTTAGTATCATTTATTACATAGATAGAACAAATTTTCCATACTAAAGAACGAAGATTTGACATATTAAAGCACACACTCATTTGCAATGCCATAATTTGGTGCAACACTCACAAGGACCACCTATCCAAATGGGAAATATTTAAAATCTTGATCAAAACAAGATACCTACCAGAGAAGAGAATACAGGGAGATACCAAACTATAATAAGTTCATATCTTATCGGAGGATCATTTAACCACTTATATCACAAGATGGAAAATGAGGACTGAGTACAATGAATGATTATATATCCAACTATTTTATTGACACTAACATCAGTTGCTCAAACTTGGTATATAAACCAAGAATGACGAGGAGAAACAAAATTTTGGATAGTACTTAAGTTGGACTTTCTAGAAACCTTTTCTTTTCACAACAGGGATGAACATATATATACAACAGTACTCAAAATGAAAGAGATAATATTCAAACCAGATATAAATAATGAAGCAATGGTACCACAAACCCCTATGCCATCCCCATAATCATAAGGAATATGGAAATATATTGAATGGATAGACAAAGAATCTTCATTTCTAGGGAAAACATGTTGTCTGACGCAATAGGAAGAGGATGATACACACAACCTATATATAGAAGTCAACCAAGGAGAAAGAGAATTAGAGTCTCTGATAGAATCCAAACAAAAATATTATAATCAACCAATCAAGCTAAGAAAAGAGAATATTGCCAAAGAAGGGGAGCCTAGACTTGCAAAGATAGGAGATTATTGGGATGATAAAGTAGTTGCACAAGTTGCAGAGATCCTATCAAAATTTGAAGAACTATTCCCTAGAACATTCACAAACCTAAAAGGGATAAAAGAAGAAGCTAGACTTATGAAGATTCAATTGAAAGAAGGAACTAAACCAGTACAAAAGAGACCATGCAGTTTGAATCCAAACATGAAAAGGAAAGTTAAATAAGAGTTAGACAAAATGCTTGAAGTGAGTATAATCAAACTGGTAGAAGATTCAAAATGGATTATCCCTATGGTTATACAAAACAAGAAAACAAGTGGGAAGAATTTTTGTTGACTTTAGGGAACTTAATAAATATTGCATTCATGACCCTTTCCCTACACCATTCATCGAGGAAATATTGGAATTAGTGGAAAAAAATAAATCTATTCATTCACTCATGGTTTTTTTGGCTACCATCGAGTAAAAATAAGGGAGAAAGGTCAACCAAAAACTACATTTGCGACAGAATGGGGTTCTTACATGTACACAGTGATGTTATTTGGTTTGAAGAATGCACCTATGGTATTCAACAAGATAATGATAAATGCATTTAAAGATTTCATACATGACTTCTTGGAGGTATACTTAGACGATTGGACAGTATACTGGTTGGTAAAAGACCATGTTCAAGTACTTAAAAATATGTTAAACAAATATCGAAGAATGCAGATAGCATTAAAATTGAATAAGTGCATGTTTGTGGTACCCTATGAAACACTACTAGGACATTATCTACAAAGGACTGATGGTAGACCATATGAAATTGACCCTAATTATGACAATACGACCTCCTAAAATAGCTCTGAAAGTTAAAACCTTCTTAGGGTATACCAATTATCACCACAAATTTATAAAAGGTTGTGTCGGGATAGCTACACCATTGGAAGAACTGTTGAAAAAGTAAATCAATAAAAATATTGAATGGAATGAAGAATTTCAAATAGAATTTGACACACTTAGCACAAAATTATGGAGCCCCCCTACTTTAAACTTCCTAAACTAGAATACACCTTTTCATGTACATGTAGATCTGCATTTGGAATTGCAATAGTGTTGCAAGAGTTTCACCCTTGGTCTCCTTGTGTTGTGCAACGTGGTGCTTGGGTTCATGAAATGGCTTAATTGCCTCCTGTGGATCTTGGATCTTGTATAAATTTTATGGTTGTATTGGGCATTAACAAGTTGATCTTTTGGTGCAACGATAGCTACCTGTGCAACAATTGGTATCAGAGTCGAGGTCACCGGTTCAAACCCCTCACTTGCATTGGGGGGATTTTTACAAGAGTTTCACCCTTTCTCTCCTTGTGTTGTGCAGGGCGGTGATTAGGTTCGTGACATGGCTTAATCGCCTCTTGTGGATCTTAAATCTTGTATAAATCTAGTGGTTGTATCAAGAATTAATAGGTTGATCTTTTGGTGCAATGACAACCACTTGTGCAAAAATAAGGGGTAGTATTGGATCAAACCAAAGGAAAAAATATCATCCTATAACATTTGCAAGAAATGAATTATCCAATGCGAAGAAAAACTCTACTACTACTGAATGAGAGGCACTAGCTATGGTTTATGCACTCCAAAAATTCAGACACTATCTACTGTCAACACCCTTTACTTTATTTATAGACCATGAGCAACTAAAGTATTACTAAATAGACCCATTATACAAGGTTGCATATGTAGGTGGGTATGTCTTTTGTTTCAGGAATTTGATTTTAAAATAATGATGAAACTAGGGAGGAACAACCAAGGGCCTGATTACTTATCTAAAATGGAAATAAGGGAAGAACTGGATGATTAACCAGAAGATCTACCTATTGCACACTTGTTTAGACTAAATGAGGTGCCAAAAGAGTTACATGATATTACTATACTTTTTTCAACAGGATAATTCCCTACAAATCTCTCTCTGTAGGATAAGGAATTTTTAGTGCAGAAGTCCTTGCCTTACACACTGATAGAAGGAGAATTACACCACATGGGACAAGATGAAATCATAAGAAGGTTTGTTTATGCACATGAGAGAGAATCTATTTTGAGAGAAGCACATGAGGGAATAGCAAGAGGACACTATTATAGTGAGACAACGGTCAAAAGAGTTAAACTAGCCTAACTTTGGTGGCCAACCCTTCACAAAGATGTAAAAGTATATACAAAGAATTGTAACATTTCTAAAACGGTGGGGAAACCTAGCACAAGAGATGAAATTCCCTTAAAACTAGTACTAGCACATATCCCATTTGAAAAATGGGTGATAGACTTCATAGGACCCATTGGTCCACTTACCAAACATTCCAGAGCAAGATTTATAATAACAAGGGTAGAATACTTGACAAAGTGGGAAGAAGTGAAACCCATTAAAGATTGTATTGCAAAGACTATCACAAGATTACTGTATGAGAATATAATCACTAGATATGGTTGCCCATTGATTATTGTAAGCGATCAAGGCAAACACTTTTTCAATAAAGTAATTGTGGAGCTACTTTAAAATTTTATGATTACACATAATAAGAGCTCACCCTACCATCCACAAGAAAATGGGGCATGTGAAGCTCTCAACAAAATAATTGTAACAACACTCACTAAGATGTGTGATGAAAATAGGTTAGATTGGATATAAAAATACCTACAATACTTTGGGCCTACTGCACATCTTACAAAAGAACTAACAAGTTTACACTCTTCCAATTAGTATATGGAATTGATAGGAAATTCCCATGAACTTCATAGTTCCCAACCTATGCACCACACTAACATTGTAGTTGGATGATGATGGTTCTCTAGCATAGAGAAAAGAAGAGTTGGAAAATTGGATGAGAACAGGCTCATAGCCTTGTACAAGCAACAAGTAGAATGAAAAAGACAAAAAGCTTGGAATGATATAAACCTTCTAAATAAGACTTTCCAAATAGGGGATTTGGTCCTACTATATGACATTAAATTCAAAAAGCGATGCAAGTTAAAAGTAAGGTGGCTAGAACCTTACTACATACACAAAATTGCAAAATTAGGGGCAGTAAGGTTAAGAAGGTGTTAGACGGAGATCACATCATAGGATATGTAAATGGCGCAAGACTTAAGCACTACCACCAACTAGAGGGATGAAAATCATAAAGATAGAAAAGATACATATTGTAAATTATGTAAATTATACATTATAAATCAATAAAGAATAGAATCAAATTGTTAGCAATCAATGGCTAAAAAATGGCTACAAAAGCTCACAAAACTCAACAAAAAAAAGGCATAAATGCTACCAACTAAAACCTATTTAAAAACTCTTACACCCACTCCATACTCACTTTGCACTCAAACTCTCTAAGTGAAAAATGCTAATCGATCTCTACTACTCATACAATACAACTGAAAACAATGGCAACACCAACTTTGGGAAACATCACAAAGAAGTTGCACCCAAAATACAAGTACCCATTCAAGGCAATGGGGGTAAATAAAGATGGGGCATTCTCAAGCATCCACATTGATAAAAAGAATGCAGAGGAGAAGTTCAAAAAGAATAAAGAATAACTAAAAAGGAAATGGGGAATCCCATCAAAAGGGACAACACAACCTTCATCTTCCACACCACTTCCAAAAGACAACACACCAACAACAAGATGGTCCAAAAGGTTACATGGAGCAACTAGAACACAATTGGAGGGTCCCACCTCCTCATAAACAGTAACCACACCGAAGGTGCAAGAAGTATTGGAAACCTTGTTACATATGAGTGTGGAGAAGAAAATTTGCAAGGAAAAAGACAAACAACAAGTGAAGAGAAAGATAATACAACTTTTCAAAGAAGAGGAGGAAGAGGAAGAAATTGAAGAAATAAAAAAGCCTCTGTAAAAAAAGAAGGAGCACACAATGGAGATACAATATCCAGAGGCCCCGAAGCAACCACAACCATCAATTCATGTCCTGGCCACAAAAAATTCCATCATCTATTATGGTATGTTACCACAAGTCCTCAATATGTATGAAGATATAGATACAGACAACAAAGAAAAAATAATATAAAGTTTAATAAAATATATAAGAAAATTCAATAAAAGTTTAGAAGAGGTGATTAAATATTTTTCAGAGCCAATAATTGCCGCACTTTGGGGAAAAATATTTGGAAGTAGAGGAGATAAGAGAAACAAGTAATCTAGGAGGTAGGGTCTAATCTTACCGTAGAACAGAAAGAATAATTGGCACATACCCAAGCTAAAGAGCTCCAAACAAAATAGAGGGCGGACTGTTTAACGGAGAGAGAGAAAACATAAATAAAGAAGTACAAAAAGAAATGACAAAGCTTACCAAAATCTCCATGATTCCCTCCTAGAAGAGGAAAGTGAAAAGAAACAAGAAACACCCCCTCTGAAAAGTAGTCAACCAAGCGAAGGAGATGACGGGGACAAGAAGGAAACACTGCAAAAGCATCTACATCCAAATCTCCCTTACAATCTAAAAGATTTTTGGCGCAAGCAATTGCAGCTAGTGCCCACACAACTACTTCAGTTGTCAATTGCGGGTTCCCAAGTGAAAACCTATCAAATATTCCCCCACCTCAAAAGCTCCAAATAGAGGATATATTCCATGCAACTACTAGGGAAAAAATATTACCAAAACATGCTGAAAGTACAGAGCAGTTACAGGAAGTAGTAAGCATACTAAAAAATTCAATACTACATATGCAAAGAGACATATCTCTCCCACTACTATAATAGCTCAAGTAGTTGGTGGATAGCTTGCAGAAAAACCTAAAAGAGCAAAAGGACAAAATAAGGTGGGAAGCACAAGATCAAATGACGAAAAAAATAATTGAGGCCACAAAAAGATGTGTGGCAGCCCATTCACAACTAGAGAAGTAAATAAATGAACATAGAAGGGAGCATAGAAAAGGAAAATGTGTTTTATCAATTTTGTTTTGAGTGGCCCAACCTCACAAAGAACTTGAAGGATCAGATCACACAATTGGAGGCCCAAATAATATAGGTTGCATCTTCCTATGATCCACTAAAAGACATGGATGGAGCTATCAAGGCACAAACAAAGAATATGCACACTTGACTTCAACAATCCAAGAACATAGGGAACAAATTAAGATGAAAATAAAACAACTTAGGCAAACCCTTAGCACCAAAGTGGCACACTTAAGTGGATTCCTGGGAGAAGCTAAAAATGCAACACAACAAATACAAATACCCACTACCCTTGTAGAGGAAGAAGCAACAAACATAAGCACTCAAGGACACATCAAAGTCCTCCAACAAGAAAAATAGCAATGGGATACTTGTTGGAAATTGGATTGCATCAAATGGTTGTCATTAATGTCAATAGGTTGTCATTGATGTCAACACAATATCAAATGTATGAGATGTTTACCGAAAATTATTCCCTATCAAAGATGTTCTTTATCTATGATCCGGTGTGTTGGTTTTTGGGTCTGGATTCTACTGCAAGACAAGCTATGACTCTAATATATTAACTATGTCATTATGATTCACTTAGACAACTATATTCAGAATCTTGAGAAGTTTTGTGTTGGGAGCAGTAAGTTATCAATGATAGAGTTTTTTAGGTCTTGGCCGACCTAACAC
This sequence comes from Sequoiadendron giganteum, assembly GCA_007115665.2. Lineage (NCBI taxonomy): Eukaryota > Viridiplantae > Streptophyta > Pinopsida > Cupressales > Cupressaceae > Sequoiadendron > Sequoiadendron giganteum. The sequence continues at coordinate 310,530,197 of CM021102.1, forward strand.
ATGTTATATTTTAATAAGATTGAATTTACCTTGGGTATGTTTTGTATAGAGCTTAGCCAACTTGGGATAATGCACTGCGTGGATAAAATGGTTAAATCATATATGGTGCCGACAAAGATAGTCTTGATTATTTTGTTTTCATCTAATTAGGCCGACCTAATTGATGAATAATATATACTTGTATATATAAGATGTTTTGAGGAATGAGATGAGCATGAGTGGTGGATGTGAAATACAAAGAGAAAAAGGTGTGTGAAGATCTGAGCCTAAATTCTTATCAATTGTGGATCAATGTAGTTTTGTTGAGTGACTACTGTGTGAGGTAGTACTTCATATTCTGAGATTCATTAGAACTAAACACTGCACATTGAAGGTGTATCCTACTAGTTCAATCTTTTGGCAGTGCGCCGCTATCATTGTATCTTGGTGGTTAGCCCTCTTTTGTATCTCTGGGTTGTATCCCTATTGGACAGTGAGTCCTTTTTTCAAGTAGTGAGCCTTATTTCAGGCAGTGAGCCTTTTTGTAATCGGTTTTGATATTCTCTATAGTGTGAGTTAATATTCACCGTGGTTTTTTTCTTATTGGATTTTCCACATAAATCTGGTGTTATTGTGTTTATGTGTTGGATTTGAGTTTCTGCATTGGCATTTGATGATTAATCATTTAAGCAGTTTCAAGTATTAGTTTCAATAACTAAATTTAAAGGTTTAGTTTTGTGACAACTGATTCACCCCTCCTCTCAATTATCTTATTCAAAAATACCACACTTGTGTAGTTAAGGTCATATACAAGCATATTCTCCCGAGGAACTAAGCAGCATATCTTGAGGACATGACATAATTTTAAAGGGGAGATAATGTTAGCAGGATACAGGGCAGAGACTGCAAGCTATCTCATGGGACTTGCGAAACCTAAGGCTGACAAAGAAGATCAAGTAAAATATGCCTTATAAGGGTCACGTCTCTCTAGGAGATGAAGTATGAATATATGTATGTAATAGATATAAGAGATATGATATCATATTAGAATATATATATGGAATAGAATGTAATATAGAGTAGAGACTAAGACCTGTCATTGTATTTGTAATATAAATCTATAAATATATAGAGGTATAAGGATTAATTCAATATATGTGATATAATGAATGTGGTTCTTATTTAAGTTACATATGGAATGCAATTAGATATAAGTTTCCCTTCTACACTTACTCTTTTCTCTCATTGTATCCTCTAGGTATAAACAAACTACATAAGGGATATCAAAGTACAAATCTTCGAATTGTAAATCCCAATTTCCTCATACCAACATACATTTTGTACATGAATACTTAACATAGATTGATTACTAAGACCCATCATTTTTGTCCAAATTATGTTTAAATGGAGGTGTTGATGTAAATAATTGAACATTACACTTTAAGTTATATTCATATTGCTTAGGTGAATATTATCTAAGATCTTCAATTATTTTAAAATATTTATATTTTTTTCTCTAAATATTTGATTTAATCTTATTATTTACAAATACTAAGTAACCATTTGAATTTCTTATTATATTCTCTCAAAAATAAGTTTTATGGTTGTATGCTACAATCATTTTGTTCTCATTTTGTTCCAATAGATCAATAGTTAACCCTTTCCGACTTTACTCTAAAATGGTGTTACAAATGTCTTAATTTATAGGATTATATACATATAAAAAAAATTGCTAATGCTCATGCTCTATTTTTTTAAATTCATTCACAATACTTCAAAAATAAAATTTAAAGAGTTAACTCTCAAAAATTAGCTAATGCTCTATTTTTGTATGATTTTTGCTGGAAGATTTTATATCATCCTCAAGTTCATTTTTTCATCTGATATGGAAGCACAAACCTATGCTGAATACCTCTTTAGATGAGAACTAAGGGTTGAGGGGTATACATTCCAACCCAAGGCACAATATCAATCTCATTCCTTAAATCATACCTCGAAAAGTTTGAAGCTTAGTAGATAGCATAATCAAGGAACATACCATCATCCTCACCAATTATGCTCAACCAATTGAGTTACAACCCTTTGGTAATGCTCTATTTTTCAAAGTAGATGTTAAACCCCGTTGTTTGTTTACCTATTTTCCATTACTATGTTAGGGTAGATTATTGCATATGTGAATGTATTTGGAATTCTGATTGGAAATATATATATGATTGCACATTTTTTATCTAAATCATTGGAAAATTATGAATGACTGTTCATTTGATGGTATACAATGGAATGGATATCTGGAATAAATGATTATTGAATTTGATATTCTAACTATAGTAATCCTTTAGTATGATGTGTTTGCATTAGGAAGGATCTTTATTTCTATTGAGAGAATTCTTGGATTGTGTTTAGTGCTTGGTGCATGTGAGTTCTTTATATTGCTTAACTTGATTGATAAGATATATATACATAGAATGTATATATGTATACATGTGCATGTCAATGTTAACCCATGCACGTGAGATAATACATACATGCGAATACGTAGGTAGACGTACCTACACACGCTCATGGATGGATTGATCATGGGAATGGGGGTATCAAAATAACAACGAGACATGTATGTGTGTGTATATATATATAGATATACATCACATATATATATATCTATTGATAAGATAACAAATGTATATATATGAGATTTATGCATATATACATATTTATACACATGTCGATATATGTGTATGCGTTGACAAATGGGAATACCCATATGAGTATGTTGATATGATATGTATATACACGTATACATGAATATAGATATGTATATACATACGATATTGTAAATGAAACGTTAACTTGATCTCATTTATTTGAATAGAAAATGGATTATTAGATAAAATTATTTTTCAAAGAATATATATAAATAAATATATATATAGACATATATATAAAAAAAAAAAAAAAAATATATATATATATATATATATATATATATAGACATATATATAAATAGCGCTAAATTCTATTTATTAATGTTATATATATATATATATATATACTTTGGCTGATTTATAAAATATATGACTTGACCAATATAGTGTGAATATAGTGCTTCATATAATAGCGCAATGCTAAGTATTAAAGCACATATATTATTATTGACAAAAGCGATGGAAATGCATAAGTTTAAATCTGTTGTGTATAGTTTATAAAGCATAATGTAAGGTGTTGTGAGCTACACAAAATAATGTATTGAGTAGTGATAAAGCAACACTATAATAAGGGAAGTTGACTCAATGATATGTGTCGAATGCTTTGGCATAGACAAGTCAACAAAGTGAAATGCAACCAAATGAGTATAGACTTATTCTCTGTTAAAACAACAAGCTTAATAATAGGGAATATGGTGAATTTTTGGTGCCATATTATGAAATTTGTGATTCATTTAGAAGTCTCTTGAGCCTGCAAGTCGATTTCAAAATTAGAACATGTGCAATATGAATTAGTCAAGCTTGTTGTTGGAAAGAAAAGAATCAACCTGTTGTCCTGTTTGGGTGAGTATTGAGATAGGAATTCACCACATTTTGTTTATCAAGTTGAGTTGATTGAATTGAGCTGAGAAGTTTCATTTCGTAGGCCATATTTATAGCCTGTAGATGCTAGTTTTTGGGTATAAATAGAGGCACTCTTACCTCATCTAGAGACACTTCTACTATGCATCATTAGACTTCTCCATTCTATTGCATTTATTTGTGAGGTTCTTATTTTTCTGAGAGTTATTTGAGAGGAAACTTTAGTGAAGAGGAATTGAGAGGGATTTGTTGGTAAGCTGATTTTAAGAGGGGGCCAATATTAAGAACCAGTGATTCAATTGGATTAAAGCAAGTAATAGGCATGGGATTCTATTCTCTTTATGTTTATCCATTTTTTTGAAAGATTGTATGCCATGTGTGTTTTATTTTGAATTGCATTTGATTGCTTGAAATAGAGTAACAATCTATTTTCTTATTGGAAAGGAAAGAGCCTTATTTATATGATTTCCTTATGATTGTTTGTATTTACTCCATACTAAGGAGTGATTGTTTGTCATTAATAGTATTATATACTAGGATCAATGAAACAGTAGTAGCTTGTTAAGTTATTTTATGCAAAGTTAATTTGTAGACTTAGAAAGCTCATATGTTATACCTGGGATTAGAATATCCATTGAAGGGGGTAACTTATGCTTGAAAGCTCATATGTTATACATGGGATTAGAATATCCATTGAAGGGGGTAACTTATGCTTGTGCTTTATTGGTAGAGATACCATTGTGTTTTGGAAAAGGGGAATAGGTTATTTCTAAGGTTAACGATTACCTATTGAAGGAAATTACCTATGAATAGATTATAATGGCCTAAAATCAAATCGATCTAGAGTAGTGTATGTGGATAGGATGACTATCACTAGGATGACTATCACTAGAAATACCGAGTGAGAATACTTTGGCCAAAGTAGTGTGATCGCCTTTGGCTCCACTGTCAATTCACTGTGTACCTTTTATGCATGTTAGTTCAAGATTGTAGTGTCTACAAGTTCTAGTTATGTAGGGCACAACACTAAGCTTAGAGTGGTTATAGTTATGAGGTTATTTCACCAATATATTTGTTGAAGGGTAGGGCCAACTATCAAATGATAGATGTGTGGGGGACCACATTTGAGCTTGTGGTTGGTGGAAGAGAATTTGAGTGATGCTTCTCCTCCTCAGCTAGTGGCCAAGATTTGAAAGGAGATTCTTGGACCATCTATGTATCTATTGCTTGGAAGATCGATTGAGCTATGTATGTATTTTGTATACAATCTTTGGAAATATTGTAATATGTGGAATATTATAATGGAAATGAAATCAATGCTTGGAATTTTTTATGTCATTTAAGCTCATTTTTTCTCTTTTGGAAAATAATTTTTTTATAGCAATGGTTATGAAACATAGTTTATTTACTTAAAAGTGTAAACTTAGGAAATTTACTTGCATGAACAATCAACATGTTACACGTGGTATCCAAGCTACCATATTTAGTTTTGGAACCTATATGCTCGCCATAATTTTCATGCAACATTGAATGAGACTAATGTTTGGAAATTATTTTTCCAAGATGGTGCATCTCAGGTTAACTACAAGAAAGTCAATAATCGGGAATGAGCGCTACCTGCAAGCCAAGAAGGACAAAGAGGCCATTGTTCATACGATAGAGGGAACCAACTATGAAAATTTTGTTTGGTTAAGTGATAGTAAGACTATTAGTCACACTCCTTCTAGAGTGAGAAGTAAAGAGAAGGATGAAGGAGGAGGCCAATTTCAACTATTTACCATCAATTTCACCAGCAAAGTTCAATTCCTTTTCACTTTCCAAGGATATGCCCTTAGAAGGGAGTGTTAGTCCATCATTTATATTTAGAGACCCTAGAGTCCTTCCTATGTTAGAAGTAATTGTAATTTTATCAAGTAATGAATTGAAGGGTTATGTTCCCCATAACTATGTATTGGATGGTAAATTCAAAGGCTACTACCCATTTTGGGATAGAGAATATCAAATGAGATGAAAAAAAATATGAGGGGTATACCCTATTGAGTTATGTGTCTAAGAGTGAATCCGAGGGATACTCTCCACTTGACTATTTGAATAGTCACTCTATGTAAATTGAAAGGATATCGATATCCTTGTGAATAATAAAAATCATGTGTTTACCAAAAGCTTGTGCTCAAATATAATGTGATTTATTTTATGTGCAACTGAATGCTCATTTAAATGTTATCCATAAGATAGTAAGAACATGATTGAATCTAATAAAGATGAACCTTCAGGTGTAACCCTTTTCTTGCAAAGGATGGTAAGAACAAGGACTAATCCTGGAGGGAGTCAGGAAGTCACACAAGGTCCAGAGGGTGCTGAAGCCAAATTGGATCAAATTTTGGTATAAATGTATAGTTTTTTTTCTATTATATGCATTCAGATAGTCAGTCCCACGTCTTGTGTGGGACACCATACATTTTTATTATCAATAAAAACTACATATTTGAAAATATTGTGCAATCTCTCATATGTTATATGCATCTTCATAATGCAATGTAGTAGTATAGTCTTTTTATATTTTTTTATGCAGATGAATGTGACATGGTAGAATTAAAATGTACCTTCTTTTCATTTGTAAAAAATAACAACTCTACTTGATTGAGCTAGAAGAAAAATTAGGTAATATTAATTATTTAATCTTTAACCCAATCGGTTGCACTTACGAGCATTGGATAAAAAATACCATCCAATTGATACCTAAAAAAATCCATTTGATTAAATTTGATTGAGTTGTTGACATAACTAACCTTGTAATTGATTGAATTGTGACCAAATTATAATTAAATTGCTTGCAACTTTGTTTCAATGAAATGTGCTTTTAAGTGGTTCTAAATCTACACAAATAGATCAATTTTTGACCTAATTAGTTGGAATAACATATACTTGATGATTTTACACTCATTTAATTTCAATATGATTGAATTGCAATACAACTGGTTGCAATTGTGTTTATTTGATGGAAATGTGAGTTAAACTAGTTGTAATCTAGGGTGTATTCTCATTTAAAATAGAACATAAGTAGTTTTAATTCAAAATTATTGATTGAATTGTAATCTAATTGGTTTCGAACTTGTGGAAATATGATCAAATATAATCTAATTAGTTTATTTTACCCTAATTTTGTATGATTTTTCATTAAATACAACTACTTTTGGTTGAATCAAGTAGCATAATGACCTAGTTTGTTGCATTAATTGAATTATGGTTGAAGTAAAAACCAATTGTGTTGACTTGATTTTTTTTTATGGATTTGTGTGGTAACTTGAATTTGATTAAAAAATTGATATAAATATGGACTAATTGGTTTTGTTTGATCAAAATAGATAGTTGTACTTGATCAAAATAGATAGTTGTACTTGATCAAAGTTTGATTGAAGTGCAATCCAGTTGGTTTCCTTTGATCAAATTTGATTAAAATGCAAGGATTTGGTGAAATTTGATCTAATTTTAATAGAAATGTTACTATTTTAGGCTCACACAATAAAATTTGGATCATATTGAAACCTAATTGGTTAGATTTCTTCAAAATTTGAATGACTAAGTAGTTGGATACTTTTATCCCAATTCTAATGGAAATACAACAATGTTAGGTTTACTCACTCAAATTGTAATTACATTGTGAGCTAATTGGTTTCACTTTATTCCATTTTGATTAGAAAACAACTAGATTTATGAAATTTTACCTTAGTGATTTTGATGAAAGTGTGATTAGATTGCTTTCACTTGATCAATATTTGGATATATTACAACCTAATTAGTTGCATTTAAATCAAGTTACATACTATTTGGGTTCACTTGATTGCAGTTTGTTGGATTTATGACATAAATAGTTGCATTATATTATTTTTTTATAGAAATATGGTCCAATGAGTTTCTTTTAAGTGAAGAGTGGTGTTATTAGTTATGCTTGCTCAATTTAATCACAATAAAAATGAGTTTTTTTCACATGATTGAAATGTGATCAAATTATTGTAATTTAACAAAAAGTTATTAGAAATATGAGAAAATTGGTTTGAATTGATCAAGATTTTTTTGAAGTGTAACCCACTTAGTTTGAATTAATTAATTTTTGATTGAAATACTATAAATTTGGTGGAATTTTATGTAATTTTGATGGAAATTTTATTAAATTGGGCTTAGTCAATTAAGTTTTGATCATATTGAGATTTGATTGGTTGCATTTGGTTTAGTTTTAATTAAAATGCATGTCATTTGTGTTCACTTGATTGAATCTTGATGGGCTTAAGATGTAGCTAGTTGTATTTGATCAAATTCTCTAAAAAATATGGCTAAATTGATTCCATTTGATCAAAATATGATCTAATTAGTTGTAGTTGATTGAATTCTAATTGAATTTTCAATTTAGCGATTTAACCTGATTGAAATGAGACTAAATCTAATTTTGATGGAGATGAATTTGAGTTGGGTTTAATTGATCAATTTTTTTACCATCAAAATGTCATGTAATTGGTTTGACTTAATTGAATTTCAACAAAAACTAGAGTGATTTGGTGTCATTTAACCTAATTTTGATAGAAATATGTTAGGTTTGGATTCACTCAATCAAATTTTAATTGTATTATGAGCTAATTGGTTACATCTAACTTATTTCTAATTTAAATCCATACCATTTAGGTTCACTTAATTAAAATTTTATGGATTTTTGATATGTCTTTGCATTTAATTGAATTTTTATAAAAAAATTATAATTGGGTTCATTTGATTTAAATTTATGTAATTAGTTACTTGATTGAAATGCGATTGATGTGGTTTTGTTTAGCCTGATTTTGATGAAAATATAATTGGATTAGATACGTTTGATAGAACTATTATTGATTAAGGATAAAATAGAATTTGAAAGGATCTAGAACCTTGTACAAAGAGACAAAAGACACAAAATGACCATAGAAAGTTATAACTACAATGAGGTTGCCACAAAGAAAACACAAATAAACTAAACAATATTAAACATAGATATAGAAAATCTCACACCCTTGACCCTATTGTGGGAGTGAGGTGCATGTTTTAGAATATCTTTCTTCATTCTTTGGACAATAGTCTAAAAAACCTCATTATCCATATTCTCAAATTAAGCAGAGAGGGGAGGGGAATTCCTCTATAAGGAATCATTTGAGGATAATGCAAGATAGGATAAATTGGTAGAGGAAACTATTTTTTAAGTAGAAATTAAAACATCAATCAGATGAGGTAGACCAACATTTCCCTTAGGAAGATGAACAAAAAATTCCAAAACATAGTCCACAACAAGACCATTAGGTAATATAGAAGGAGAAGGGACCTCCACTCCAATCAAAATTTAAGGAAAAATAACCTCTAAAGTAGGCACCACAAGGGTCCCAAGCCCCAACACTGAAGACTCAAGAGGAGACTCAAGAGGACATGTTGAAATCTAATAGAAATCAACCATCAAGTGTTTGGTGATAGAATTTTTGTACCACTTAAAATAACCAAAATTCTCACAACATGAATGAGGGTAATGAAAAATAAGGTGTCCAAAAGTGAAGCAATTCTTGCAATGGAATGGGGGACCTTCATAGTCGATGACCTAATTCCAAGGCCTATCCTCCACCATCAAAATAACTTCTCCAGGAAGAGCCTTGGAGGAGTTTATTTCAACCAAAAAATGGGAAAAGGTAATGTGGTCAACGTCCAATGTAATTGTATCTACCTTCAAACATTTCCTAATAGAATTACCAATAGCTTCAAAATATGAGTCTTCCTATAAATAGAGAGGGAGATTAGGTAATTGAACCCAAATTGGCATGAGTGAAGGGCATTAGTAAGGAGGATTAAAATAAGGAAACCAAAACTTGATTGATAGGGAGTGGTCACCCCACAACCACAAATTTCCATTAAAATTCAACTCTTGGTCAACACAGGAACCATATATTACAATGGAAAACCCTTTGGCACAAGGGTATTGCTCAATTTTTTTATTTCATGAGGGGCATCCAAGATGCTAATTCCTATTTATGCATCTTAGATAAAGCGGGCCAAAGATAATTACATATGTATATTAGGGATAGTTCAACATAATGATATATGTTCTCGATAATATTTGGACTACACCGTACAACATGTGATAGAGTACATGAATTTGATAAATCTTTAGTTTGAAGAGTATGATGAGAAACAACCATGAATAAATAATAGACAACCACAAAAAATAATGCATCTTCCCATAAATATCCTCACAAATCATAGGAGAAGTAGCATCACTAGGATATATTGTAATCAACAACCCATCCAATGAGACCTTGACACCCACACACCCAAAAATAGAAGGGACCAAATCAAAATAATCATAGTCACCACCTTAACCATTGGAGTTGTCAATGTGCAATAGAGAGACGAGAGAGAAAAGTGAGGGATTGTGACCCGAAATATCTTAACTAGGTGTAGGAGCATCCTTTGGCACAACAACCAAATCCACACCTACTTCACATTAGAGAGTAATGACAATATTTTTTTGAAAGATGTAGGGTTCCTATAGCATAGGAGACTGGAGAGGAATGAATCATAGAACCAAATTTCTTCCACTTGATATAAATATTACTATTAATTGGTCCAAATATATTTTTGAGCATCCAATTTACATGCAAGATTGAGTTCATGGAAAGAATTGTAGGCAATTGTATGGGTGGATCTTGTAAGATAATATTAAAATAATTATATGACAATGTGAAGAGATAGATTACAAGATGATCCTAAAATGAATATATGACAATATGCGTGGATTTTGAAAGGAAATAATAATATATTTAATATTCTATTGCAAATTATAGTTGTTGTGTAGGGGTTGAAAAGGGGAGAGATATTTTAGAAGGTTAAGTACAAATATGGGAACCAAAAAGTGGAAAAATAATGGTTTGAGTTTAAAATAAAGAATAACATGCTCACATTATAAAAACTATAATGTGATCATGTTATAAAATAAGTGTGTTATACTTTGGTAGTGCCAAAAATAAGGCTTGGTTAATATCATGCGTAAACACACTCATATTATAGCTTGCATAAAATAAATAGATAATGATGAATCATTTTTTCCTATTTCCTTGAGAATGTGACTTAACTATTATGTGATTACTTTTTAAGAGATTTAAATAATTTTATTGGATGAATCATGCCACCACAATGTACAAGAGGTATTCTCATTAATTTTTTAACAATTTTATTTAAAATGGAGTAATTTTGATTTGGACTTGTGTTGATTCATTAATTTTCCTTTTTAGCCATTCCAAACCACTCATCACATTTTTACCCCCATTCACTTGATGAAATGCATGATGAAAATCCTATAGAATAGCATGGGGAGAACCCATGTCATACTCATATATTAATTCCAAGACATCCTCCTACAACCCAAGATTTTTTTTAGGGTAAAAAAAACTTAATAAAATAGAGCTTCAAAGATTAATAGAAACCTTAAAAAACCCAAATGTAATAAGCACACATTAAAAATATCTTGCAACATTTTTGGAGTCTATAATATCTCATAAATATTCATTCATTGGGAAAATATATTAATGGGAAAATTATCGATAAAATTCTTTCTAGTATTATGTGATAAAACTATCTTATAAATAATTCAAGATAATTCTTGTATGAAAGATGATTTACGTGCATTATTTAAATACACCAAATAACTATTGTTCTTGTGTCTACAAGTTGCAAAAAAATCACAATTCATTGGTACAAACATGAAGGAATAAATAATAACTTTTGGGACAAGTGGTAGATGGTTTTATACCATCCCCATGGAATAATAATGGGGTTCCTAATTATTTCTTGAGGAATCTTTATTGTGAGTTTATCTTCAATTAAATTATCAATTATTTTGATATGCATAATTTTTAGGGTAGATTCAAAGTCTCTACAAAAGATAGATAGGGGGAGATCATGCATAGAGACAACCAATGAGACCACTTGTTCACCCATCTATTTAACATTTCGTAGTTGGGTGATCCCACAATGCTGGTTTACAATTTCTGGGAGATTCTGATTTTTGCTAAAATCACATATTTTTAGAAAATATAATGATTTAAGCCTTAAAAAGTTCCATTTTAAGGATCCCAATTGAAGAGAGTTTGATCAAACCACCTTAGATCAAACACCCTTGGATAGAACCCCACTAGTTTTAAAACATACCTATAACAGAGTCTCCTTTACACCTATCAAAATGCTAATAAAAAATCACTTTTGATTTACCTTTTGGGGGATCAAATAAATTCATTTAAAATTTATTTGAAATTATCATGGTAGTCCTCAGAACGAGCTATCCAACGAATATAATTTTAATATGTTTTGGTTTTATTATGTATTTATGTTTTTAGTTTTATTAAACATAGGTTTTTCACCGAAAATAAAGCTCTTTGTTCTGCACATGTGGAGAAATAGAAGATTATCAATTTTTTTTTGAAAATATGAGTGCACCATATATTGAAGTCCTTGATCCAAAAAATAAAATAAAATTGAATTTCAATACATACAAAAAAAGTTATGTGTTATACGGTCCGCCTATGTCTGAAGTGTAATTGGTTTGAATTCGAAACTTGATTAAGGAAAAAAATTCAATAAAACACTAGGAAACAAATTGGAAGCACTACATATCATAGTTGCAAATCTAAATTAAAAAAAAAAAAAGAATTTTATCCTTCATTGAAAAAAAATTATGTGTTATACGGTGAGCGTCACTCCTTAAAAATGGTGTTTACTGAAAAAAACTAGTTTTCGAAGGAGATGGAAAAATAAGTGCTATCTAATTCCAAAATTTTTGAAAAAAATATATTTAAAATCTATAGAAAAAAATTCACAAATCACTAGTTTGCATCATCTTCAAATTCCTCATGGTTTAGCCACTATAGGTGTCTGAAAGTGAAGATTTAGTTAGAAAAAATCAGTTTAGTGTCTAGTTTGGCCAAAAATTGTAAACCAGTGTTGTGGGATCACCCAATTCCTTCTATTGTGAAGGAGAGTGTCAAGGTGAAAACCATGCTTTCTATTATTTCATTGAAATAGAACTTGTTTGAACATAATATACCTTTTTAATAGGGTGACGAGGGTGAGCCTTCAAGGCATCAACTATTATAAAAAAAAATTCATTCTTGTGGGTCTATATGTGATAATGGGTTTGAGGAATTTTTGATTAGGTATAAAAATTCTCTACATAGTCATGACATTGGCACACACATCAATAATGATTTTTCACATAGTGAGGAGTATTCCACATAGGCTTAGGTACATCATCCATCTATATTGGATAGTATGGTCTTGATCATCGAGATACTGAATATGACCTTTGGTTTTGATCAAAAGGTAATTTTCAATATGTGTAGTTTAGTAGATTTCTTATTGAAATTTATAATTAAATATATTAATGTATTATGAATAAAATTAATGTTAAAAAATTGTGTGTATTATAAAATTCCAGGGTTAAATTACACACACAAATTTTAGGGTCAGTATACATCTGACATCTGTCAATGTAGCTTAGAAGGATTAGGATGTTTAGGTAAAAAAAGACACCTTCATTAGTAGTAACCCATCCAATTAGATGTGTTGACATTGTTAGTTCAACACCATGAGGTACAAAATACAAAATATTAGTCCTAACACCCTTTTATTGAATGAAACTAAAGCATTTTACAACATTATGTTCATTGCCACTATAAGAAAAAAATTTCCCAACCTCCACTCATAGGTTTAGATGAGACATTCCTAGTTTCCAAAGGTTGAGAGAACAATTGTGCCAAAGTTTGACACTTTTTTGGTCTTTGGGCTCTTAAGATACTTTTCGAGTCTAGTGTAGCTTGGAAGGATTAGGACACTTGGGAAATGAAAAGACACCTCTAATAATAGTAAACCACCCACTAAGACATGTATGTACTACTAGTCTAATACCACATGCAAAATGAAAAATAACACTCCTAACACCCTTTCATTGAATGGACTTGAAGCATTTTTCATGTTTATCACCATCATGCACAAATGAATACAAGTTAAAAAACTAAGATAGTTGTTTGCAGGTAGATATAAATTCCACCTATAGTTTCATTTAAGACATTCCTAGATGTCACAATTTGAGTGAACATTCATGCCAAAATTGAGCACTTTTTTGGTCTTAGGGCTATTAAGATATTTTTTTGGTACAATATAAATAATTGAGATGCTTGGGAAATAAAAAGACACCTCAAGTAGAAGTAACTTTCCCATTTAAAAATGTTGACACTATTAGATTGACACCATGAGGTGCGAAATGAAAAATATCACTCCTATCATTCTTTCATTGAACGAAACAAAGCATTTTAAAAAATTGCATTCATTTCCACCATAAAAAATAAAATCATGTTGAAGAAACCAACATATATATTCATAGGTGGACCAAATGTCCACATGTAGGTTTCAACAAAACATTCTTTGGTGCCACTATTTGAGAGAATAGTCATTTCAAATTTTGGTACTTTTTGGTCTTAGGCCTCTTAAGAGACTTTGTCGATCCAATATATTTTAGAAGGCTTGGGATGCTTGGGTATTTGTAGTATCTTTCCCACCTAGATGTGTTGGCACTATCAATTCACTACCACGAGGTGTAAAATGTAAAATGATAAATACAAAGAGGAAAAATTGGGGGGTAAAGAAACAATGTGGAATGGTAATGAACTTTATTTTTGTTCTAGAATGAAGAGAATTCATAACCTTGTGGATCCTATTGAAAGAGGAAGAAGTAGAAACATGAAAGTTTGGTTCACTTGGTCCAATAATTAGTGCCAAGGAAAGATATTATATTCTAAAATTGATAAATTTTATAGTAATTAATAAAGATGTATACACTTTTGTGAATGACAATAATAATAACCTTGTCCAAGTCATTCCAACTACCATTTTAGAGAATAAAAGTACAAAATTGTGTCACACTTTTGAAAAACTTATCAAAACAAGTGAATTTAAGTATTTCCAACTTAAAATCACTTTGGTCACATATATGGTCTAGCTAGATTCATTATAGCTAAGTTAAATATGAGCAGTGGGCAGGTGCATGAAGATGGGTAGACAATTTGTGGACAAGTTTTAAAAAAAGTTTTGAAAACCCACAACATGAGCGCGTTATAAAACACTCACGTTATGGCTTGTTGTGCTGAGCCTGAGGCTCGGCCACAATGAGCCAATAACGCAAGCGCGTTATAATGTGCTCGCGTTATGACTGATTAAAAGCAAAAAAAAAGGCAAATCGAATTCATTCTTGCATTCGATTGTGTTTTTTCTCTTTCGTGTGGCCAAAACCCCCATTTTCCGTACTCACATTTTGGGAGGAGGTATTTTTCAAAATTCTTCATCAACGATTTCTATTTCATCACGAGGATGCCGCGACGTCAACGAGGAGGTGTGAGAGGTAAGGATTGTTTGTTTTTTGTTTTGAATTTGTTAGTTTTAGGTTGTTTTTGATATTTATTTTTTGAATTTGTAGGAGATGTTAATCAACCTACAAACCCTCCTCAAAATCCTCAAGAAGCAAAACAACAGAAAGAGGAACACAATCCTGTACAAGAACAACAACAACAAAATTCACAAGTTAATCAACCAGAACCTCAATCTCCTCCACCAATCCCTTGACACCCTCCTGGCACTCAACAAAACTTAGTGAGTGAAATAGAGAACAATAAAAAACAAATTGAGGATTTAATCAGGAGGTTGAACAATCCAAACGGTTCAACCATGGAAAGAATGACCCTAGGAACTTCATTGAAATAAATGTTAAAACATGTAGATTCAATCAGAAAACAATTAACTGGTTTGTAGGATAGGAGGCAAGTGACTAGGGATTTTTACCAAGATAAATTGTCATATAAAGAGGTAAAAGATTTAAAAATTACAAAAGGTGATTTGTGTGTATTATTCACTGACCTACGGTGAAAAAAAAAAATCTCTCCCTCAATGTGAAGAGGCTTCCTATTCATTGGTGCCACCACCAAGAGATTAGGAAATATTTTTGGGATAGGTGGTACATGGTTTTTGATGACCTGCCATACAACAATTGTGAAGTCTTGTAGTATTTCCCCAAGAAAGTATACGTTGAGTTCATCTTGAACAAAATCCCAAATTATTTTGATATGAGGGACTTTTAGGGGAGAGGTTGGGGGTTGGCACAAGATAGACCCGGTGCATAGTCGGATCCTACGCAGCAAGCAAGATGACCTCTCGCTAGGCCACCTCATGAGCACATCGTCATCCCTTCCATCGTGAAGGAGAGTGCCAACGTAGAGACTCTGTAGGCCATCGACTCTTTGACACAGAGTGTCATCTAGCATGCTAGCCCTCTTGTACAACACCATCCAAGGGAGTCTTCGACAGGTGGGCTTCAATCCCATGTGTGCCAATCTTGTGGGGTGACTTGTTCATATGACCCCATCGACACTCAGGAGGTTGTTGTGCAGGATCTGTCTATAGCTATGGAGATGGAGAGGGAAAATGACATTTTGCATGACGCATATGGAATTGATACTCAGGTAAAAGTTAGCATGTTCATTGAATTTAATTTATTTAATTTTGATTTTGAAATGCAAGATTAACTAATTTAGTTTTATGATTTTAATAAACTTGCAGGGTCACAATGTTGATACTGGATACACTGGCCCTACACCTACTTATTTCTATAGTACACCTAGATCGGTGGGGTATGTAACTAGTAAAAAATTGTAAGTTTATTACATGTTAATAGCATTGTTTTACGAATGGTATTTTAATATGTGATTTTGGATGTCGAATAGGTTAATATTGGAGGTTTCGAGGGAACACCTCCTGGTGCTAGTGGATTTAGTCAAACCTTCACACAGGTAATAGAATAAAGAGTTTAACTAATGAATTGTACTTAATAGATTTTTGTAGTTTATATTCATATCGTTGATTACATTGCATTGCACATGATTCAAACTCAAAAGCATTACTTCACCACCTTTTCTATGCTACCACATTTTCCATACATGTCTACCAAAGAATTTTATCAAACAATTCATTTCCTCACTGCTATGGCTAAAAGCTTAAAACAGGTTCTTTCCAATAAACTATGGATGATTGGAAAAACTCTATCAAAGCATAATAGTAAGCAATAGCATAGACAAGGCAGTTAGTAGTTTGAAAAAATGGCTCGAAGAAATGCGGTATCATGGTGATGGAATGCCATTCCATCACCATGAGACCACATTTCTTCAAGGTATTTCTTCAAACAACTCACCACCTTTTCTATGATACCACATTTTCAATACATGTGTACCAAAGAATTTTATCAAACTACTAACTTCCATGCTGCTATGGCTAAAAGCCTAAAATAGGTGCTTTCCAACAAACTATGGATGGTTGGAGAAATTTCTATCAAAGCATAATAGTAAGCAATAATACCATAGAGAAGGTAATGAACTGTTTGAAAAAATGCCTGAAAGAAATGTGGTCTTATGGTGATGGAATGCCATGATGTGCATTTGTTTGTAATGGCATTCCATCACCACAAGACCCCATTTCTTTGAGGCATTTTTTCAAATAGTTTACTTCCTTCTCTATGCTACCACAATTATCGTACATGTCTATGAAAGAATTTTATCAAATGGTTCACCGACTTGCTGCTATGGTTAAAATCCTAAAAACACGTGCTTTCAAACAAGATAAATATAGGGAAAATATTAAGCATGAATGATGCAAGAGCATCAATCAAACACCATCAATTCATCTAGGTACTTCTGACCCAATAACAACTGAGAAGATCACTTTCACAATTCCATCAAAAACTCATTTTTCATTCAACAAAAACTATCAATTTCATTGAGCCAACAAGGTTGTCAACAAGCCAACTCATCAAACTAGCAATCAATTGACTATACCAAATCAATTTAAACTCTAAAACAATCCACAACTCACACTACTCACCAAATTCCCATTCTTGACAACTTGAATCTTAAGGCAAAAGGACCACTACTCTCTCAATCTTTCTTTTACCTGTTACCAGACCTTTAAATTATTGTAATCCTCATATTTAGATTGAAAACAAACTATTTTACATTCACAAAACTTTAAACCAACAAATTTCATAACAGTGCAGTCCAGACTCCATTCTTGCACATAGGAATCAACCTTGCTTAATCTCCCAAAGATAACATATTTTCTTTCAAACCCTTTTCAAACACTTAGAAACCATTTACAACACCAATAAAGTAGATTTAAATCCAACTTTAACATTTAAATCACCGTTTTCATCAGATTCACTGTTTTAGAAACCAAAACACCTTAAACCTTGTAGGTCATCAACCCTAATATCGGGTGATTACTCTTTTGGTTTATTTTGTGTCAACATAAAATCATCATAGATTTTGAGACCCTTTTGAGTCCTTGAAAAGATACTTCAAAAGAAACAATACTTATTTTTGGAACAAACATCAGAAAGCTGGATTGAACACTGAAATGAGCCTCCAATTAGGCCAAAATAACAAAGGAGGTATCCTTAAATCATTACCTAATCACCAATTGACTTGAAACAGTCTTAGTCCATATCACAAAACTTAGGATTTCATCATTTTTAAGGATTGAAAGGCTCATTTAAATGCTGCCCCACAAAACCCTAATTTTGTGCTCAAAGTAAGCCCTACAAATGAGGGTTTATTGGATTACGATATTCTATACCTCCTTCCACTTGGAAACTGCTTCAAACTCCTTTGAATAGGTCTGATTATGATTTAGAACTCATCTCTTAGCCTCTTAGAATACACTTTCATCAAATGTTCACTTGTAGCCATCAAATTCTTGAAGGAAAACTCTGTATTTTCTCTTAGAGCATCAATCAAACTCAAATATCTTGCATTCTCTTTTATCCTTGCACAAATCAATGTAAAGAAAAATTAAAAAAACCTATCTACATCTACTCCACCAATCTACAAGGCCTAGCTCAGTGGAGTAGAGGTCATTTACTCAATAGACTCTCAAAACCTCAATATTGAGGATAACAAACCGAGTTTAAGAAATTTGACTCAAACAAGGAATATATTCAATAGCTTCTCCTCAATTTGACTCAAAAAAGGAATATATTCAATAGATTCTCCTCAAAATGGATGTAAGTTAAAGCTAAATCTCTATACTACTTGAAAAAATGAAATACAAGACCCAAAACTACTGTACGGACTGTGCAACTGGAGAAACAATGAAGGAAAACTCTGAAATTTAAAAACAGGGAGCTTTATTTAGTAATATCTCTTCAAGAATACAATTAATTGATTTTTGCTCGACCTTTACAAGCCTTTTAAATAAGTTTCCCTTCCTTTTTAACTTCTTTCATCGATCACATCCTTTCTTTTTCCCTCATGACTCTTGATCTTTTGTATTTTTTTCTTTTTGTTGCATTTACAATTTTGACAACTTTTAGCATTTTCCAAATCTTGCTTTTTCCCATCTTTTACATCTATGACATTTTTGCACTCTTGATATTTTGACCTCCTAGAACCTATTTGAGACTTTTAAATACATCAAATACATTTACATTTGAAAGTTCAAGTTTTTACAAATTTTCCTTTTGGATGTATTTTGAGGACAAGGTGCTCCTGCACCAATGATAGTTAGAAATATATAGTTTAATAAGTACTGGAAATTTTGTTCATTATCTCATACATTATAACTCATGACATGAATCACTATTGTAGTTTTGTGATTGAATAATTTTTTGTTTTATTTTCAGCTTTTGCAAGCAGAAACACCTTCGAATGTGACGAGGGCAATGGAGATTGGTGTTTCATCTGCTATAGAATCCTCGATGGCTCTAACAGGGGAGGTATGAGGCAACTTACTAAATTTCAATTTACATTTGTTGTTATAGATGTTAGTTAGTGAAAAAGAAAACCATTATTGATTCGTGGTTTAATTTCTATTTGGATGGTTTATACAAGGCTTCAACATGCCTCAGCCTGGGCATGTGAATATTTCCCTTGTGGATTGTGATCATTAGATGGCGGTAAGTGATTATTTTGTTAAATATATCATTTTTTATAATGTCATTTCTATATATTAATGTCTTTACTTCTTATTGTAACAAATAAAAATTCACCAAGAACTAAACACTAGGAGGAGCAACAGGAGCACTCCTCAAGCGCAACATAAACAAGTGACAGATGTATCACCATCCGCTCGACAAGAAAAGGGAAAGAGTTTATTTCGAGAGCATGGAGAGAAATGACTTTTGATTATAGAGCCCTTTGTTGTACATGCCTACATGGCAGTTTTGTACATATTTTGTATTGGATATATTTGACATTGTATGCCTATCTGGCATTCTCGCAAGCCTATATGGCTATTTTGTACCTATATTTTATACTTATATCGACATATATTGATGTATGCCTACATGGTTATTTGGTTAATAAAAATATTTTTTATCGATGGTATCCATATTTTCATTATAAATTCATGGTTCAATAGATACGAGTTATGTGTATTCAAGTGTATACTTTACAACTTACGTGTATACTTTGCGACTTACATGTTTTCATGCGTATACCTTGTATTCGTGCATATACTTTATATTTATTTGTGTATACTTCAAGGCTTACATGTTTTTGAGTACTTTTTCTTCCCTTATTCACATGTACATGCTTGAATTATTGACGTGTATACTTATTAATTGGTTAGCCCTAGCATTGATCATTGTTTTCCTTCATTGTTTGTCTTGAATATTAATTGATTGATGCTAAACAACTTTATCTAAAAACAAAAAAAAGGTTTTCAATTGGTATTCCATGAAATGATTCATAAAAAGATTCCAATATATTTAATCCTTTGATTGGAACAACTCAATTAAGCAAAGGATACACAATCTTCACAACACTTGCAAAACATAATATTTAGAGTAGATGAAGTAGTTAACTTCTTGACACATTATCATACAAACATTTATCTTGAGTAGTCTTTAAACATTTTCATAGCATAATCCTCATAGTGCAAAATTAATTGTTATGTTCTTGATCCGTCACCATATAAACACGTCGAAAGATTTATTTGTCAAGTTTTTGCAATATTATTTCTTGTATAGGAAATGGACTAGGGAGAAAGAAAGTTATAATTTATAATACAAATAAGAAATGGACTCAACGATGTCCTAGACCCCTAAATAGGTCTATTTAACAAAGAAATATGTTGTCAATCACTCTTCCAATTGCAAAACACCATTGGGCAGCATTTACCAGTCTACAAATCCACAAAATCCACAATTTTTAGGGCGTGATTTTCCCTCTAACCCCACTATCCTCTAAACCATCACTTTTCTCAAATTTCACTTGGGTTTATTGAAAACCCCATATCCAGACCTCATACAACCTCAAAACCTCTTCCAACACTCTTCATTCTTCCTTCACAAACTTAATTGACCACCAAATTATGCTGCCCCTTGACTTTACCCACTTTTACTCCCTCAAACCTCTCTTTTTCATTCAAAATCCCTCTTTTCCCAACTAGGGCATCATGCCATAAAATAATTTTGACCTCCCCTATCCTTGTATACCTTTTGAACACATCAAAATCCACAAACTCACCCTATTTACAACCTATTATAACTTATTCTCAAGCAATTTCTTCTTTTCACCTCTTCTAACCTTGCTTTTAAGGCCTTAATTTTGAATTTTCAACAGGGGCAGTGTTAGTAATCTCTTTCAATGCCTTTACCAATGCTATTTTATTATTCCTACTCCCTATCCTACTTACATCAGGCCCATTCCACCAAGACACATCCTGAACAATACGTGGAATGGCCTATTTCAACATATTTGGTGCAGGAGCACCTTGGAACAAAAGTTGTCAATCTAGGTTGATTAGGAGTAGAATCAAGGTGTGAGTCATGTTTGTCATTAAATAAGGTCAATAATACCATTTTCCATTGTAATGAGTCATTTTAGATGGTTTTTAGATGATTAGAAGGTCTAGTTTACAAATATTGCAAAAATAATGCAAAAATGTCAAGTTGAGCACAAGATGTAAAAATTGCTTAAAAAGTAGATTTCGGGGAATACATTTCTAGTCATAACATTTCAAAAGTTAGTTATAGGAATTAGGAAAGTTAGAATAAGAGGAAAAATTATAAATATGGTGAAAAGGCATCGATGTAGATTGATTTTTAAAGTTGGAAGGAAAGTAAATAAAGATAGCATTACTTTTTCCATAGATTTTTTGTAATTCCATCTTTTATCAGTCTTGTACAGCCCGTACAAAGGGAGATTGATCCAAATTTGTATTGATTTTATGAAGTGGTGTGAGTTAGATATTCTTTTCTTTTGATTTGAGTCTTTAATACTGTTTTGGGTAAGAGTTTGATTAGTTTCTTTGTGACTAGTTGGAATACTCTGTTTTAAGGGTTTGTAAGTCTTAAAAAATGGTAAGTTGACCCATTCCTCACACTGTGATCACTATAATTTAAGGAATGGGTCTGTATCATTAGGGATTAGGTGTGTGAATTTTGGAGAAGTGTAGGGGAGGTCGAGAGTTGTGTTGGGCATGAAGCCCTAGCATGAAAATATGAGTTTTCCAAGTGGAATGGTGAGGTTTTGTTATGGAAAAGTGATTAAAAGGTTGGGCCAGAGTTATTTCTTGATGAATTAAGCATGAGAAGAGGTTTTTAGACCTGATTGAAGTAGTTTTTGAGTTGGGTGTGGTTTGGATGTGTGTTTTTCAATAAACCCTAGATTTTTGGCTTAAAAGGAGGGTTTGGGGTTTAGGCAGTTTGGTGAATGAAATTATGACAATTAATTGTGGATTATTTGGTTATGACACATTTGAATTTCTACCAAATTGAGTGTACTAGTTTTGGAAAGGATTTTTGAGTGGTCTCTTTGTAAAATAGACGTATTTAGAGGTCCAGAAAGTATAGAAATCTTGATTTGTTGAAATTGTTTCAAAGAAACCTAAAGTGGTTTTAAAAAATGTTATTGTGTGCCCTAATGGGGTTTTGAAATGGTTCAGGTCTTGGTCTAAAAAGGTCTCATTGAGGAGATATACCCGATTGAGTTAATTTGCAAAGCTACAAGGAAGAGTGTAGTTTTGATGAGATGAAGAGATTTTAAGAGTTTGTGACTTGTAATGATCATAGAATTTTTGTGTGGAAAACCCAAACTTCTCAACCGTCATGTGTATGTTTCTCTTTTCGATTGTCTTGCATGCCATCATAACGGATCAAGCCAGTTGAAAGTAGCTTGGAGTAATTCTGTGTGTTTGGGTGTGAAAGAGGACCATTCCTAGCATAAACGTACCTATCGGGATGCGTTGGAGCAGTTTTTTTGGTCACACAAGTTGCAAAAAGAAAGTTGCACCACTTTGCAACTTTACACTACTTGCATTTGACAATTTTTCCATCAAGTGAAAACTGGACACCACAGGAAAATGACTTTGAGATAACAAAAACTGAGAGAGGTTATTGTAGAGGGGCCCAATGCAATCCCATAGGATTAGACAAGAAGTTTCTAAGCATTAAGGTATTTGTGTAATAGCATGCTAAAGTTTGCAGCCATTTTTCACTTTGGACGCTTAAGGGATTGATTCGGTTGAATGTAGCTTAGAGTGATTCCGTGTGTGTGGGTGCGAAATAAGACCATGTCTAGCGTAAGAATACCTATTTAGATGTGTTGGAACAATTCATTTGGTCATATGAGCTATAGAACGAAAGTTGCACCACTTTGCAACTTTCAACTACTTGCATTTGACAACTTTTTCCCCAAGTGAAAATTTGCCACCACGAGAAAATGCCTCCAAGATAGAAAAAACCGAGAGAGGTCATTGTAGAGGGTCCCAACATGATCCCATAGGATTAGACAAGGAGTTTCTAAGCATCACGGTATCTGAGTAACAACATTTTGAAGTTTGCAACCATTTTGCATTTTGGACCCTTAAGGGATCGATCCGGTTGAACGTAGCTCAGAGCGATTATCCCTGTTTGGGTGTGAAAGAGGACCATTCCTAGCATAAAAATACCTATTTAGATGTGTTGGAATAGTCCATGTGGTCACACGAGCTGCAGAATGAAAGTTGCACCACTTTGCAACTTTCAACTACTTACATTTGACAACTTTTTCCCCAAGTGAAAATTTTCCACCACGGGAAAATTCCTCTGAGATAGAAAAAAAAAAGAGAGGTTATTGTAGAGGGGTCCAACATGATTCTATAGGATTAGAAAAGAAGTTTCTAAGCATCACGGTAACAACATGATGAAGTTTGCAACCATTTTGCACTTTGGACCCTTAAGGGATCGATTCGATTGAACGTAGCTCACAACGATTCCATGTGTTTGGGTGCAAAAGAGGACCATGCCTAGTATAAAAATACCTATTCAGATGTGTTGGAACAGTCTATTTGGTCACATGAGCTGCAGAACAAAAGTTGCACCACTTTGCAACTTTCAAGTGCTTGCATTTGACAACTTTTTTTCCAAGTGAAAATTTGCCACCATGGGAAAATGCCTCCGAGATAGATAAAACCAAGAGAGGTTATTGTAGAGGGGCCCAACATGATCCCATAGGATTAAAAAAATAATTTCTAAGCATCATGGTATCTGAGTAACAACATGATGAAATTTGCATCCATTTTGCACTTTGGACCCTTAAGGGATCGATTCGATTGAACGTAGCTCAGACTGATTCTGCGTGTTTGGGTGAAAAAAAGGAGCATTCCTAGCATAAAAATACCTATACAGATGTGTTGGAACAATCTGTTTGGTCACATGAGTTGCAGAACAAAAGTTGCATCACTTTGCAACTTTCAATTGCTTGCATTTGACAACTTTTTCCCCAAGTGAAAATTCACCACCACAGGAAAATGTCTTCGAGATAGAAAAAACCGAGAGAGGTTATTATAGAGGTTCCCTATGAAATCCCATAGGATCAGATGAGAAGTTTCTAAGCATCATGGTATCCGAGTAACAACATGATGAAGTTTTCAGCCATTTTGCACTTTGGACCCTTAAGGGATTAATCTGGTTGAATGTAGCTCAGAGCAATTCCGCGTGTTTGGGTATTAAAGATGACCATATCTAGCATAAAAATACCTATTCAGACACATTGGAGAAATCCATTTGGTCACACGAGCTGTAGAACGAAAGTTGTACCACTTTGCAACTTTCAACTGCTTGCGTCTGACACTTTTTCCATCAAGTGAAAACTGGACACCACGGGAAAACCACTCTGAGATAACAAAAACCGAGAGAGGTTATTGTAGAGGGTCCCAATGTGATCTTGTAGGATTAGACAAATATTTTTTAAGTGCCATGATTTCTAAGTTATACCCCATCAAAGATTGCTGCCCTTTTGCACTTTGGACCTTTAAGGGATTGAGCCGGTTGAACGTAGCTCAGAGTGATTCTGCATGTTTGGGTGAAAATTAGGACCATACCTAGCGTAAATGTACCATTCCTAGCATAAATCCACAACTTTTTGTTTGAGGTTGAGGTTGGAGATGCTGTACTTAGAAGAAGATCAATAAAATTCATTGTTTCCTTGCAATTTTCTATATTTTTATTAGAAATTTGATGTTTCCTTGAACTGTACAATTCTGTACAAGGTGATTGTGCTATCTTTTGGATGGAATTCAGTGGGAAACAAAATTAACTCCATTTTAGTTTTGGTTTGGTTAGATCAAAGCCCTCAAACTGAGGCTTTTCTATTGCTACCAAGGGCAAATTAGCCGTATTTTCCAAAGGAAGTATCCTAGAAACTTATCACAAGCCCAATATTTCAATGGGGAAGCAATTATTATATGCCCAAACCCCAAAATACCCAATTGGTTCACCACTGTATGAATTGCAAATACCCTAAACCATAAACCCTCATTTCTAGGCTATTTGCTAGGGTTTTATTGAAAAACCTACTTCCAAACCTCTCCAAAATCTGCCACTTGTTCCAAAACCTTGTGTTCCACCCACACATGCTCAAAAATTCATAAAATGGCCTCCTCTAATAGTCCCTTTATAGATTCATGACTATAGCCACCAATTTCACTCAAAATGACAATGAAACTACTTAGGGCTTCATTCCCAAAACCACATACAGACTCCCCTGCTCTCTTAGAACCTAAACACACATGACCTAGGCTTGTTTAAGTCATTCCACCAAGTGAATTCAATAGGGTTTTTAACCTCAAACCCTCACAAAGGTTATTCACCACACAAGCGCTTTGCCTTGCAAGTAGGTTTGTAGACCTTGGAAATTGAACCCAACTCACACGAATCTCACTCAACCAGCCAAATATTCATAGTTTTAGAGACCCATCAAAGTATACCATGACATACTTCAACAACTCATGCAAGTATTTTGGAACAACTCGTTGAAACCACACCTCCTACCTCAACCTACGCCATGAATTAGGCCATTTTTACAAAGAGACACCTCTTAGATCTTACAATAAACCAAAGAACCCTATGGGGAAGCAATCACCAGTCCTCAAAATTTCCAAATCCATCCTTGGTTTGTAGAGACTCACTTTCCCAAATGCCAATTTAGGAAACCCTTATTTCTAGCCAATTCAATAGGGTTTTATTCAAAAACCTCTTTCCAAACCCTCTCTAGCCCTGTCACCACTTTAATCACCCTTGAATAGGTCTTCATAAGATTTAAATTCAATCACCAATCCTCCCATGGTCATATTTTATGAAACCCTAGTGTAAAACCTCATTTTTTATGCTAATTTTGACACAAAACACACAGGGCAACAACATAAAATTCCATCTCTTATCTTCCCTGTATCAAAAAAGCCATGACACATCTAAATAATTCTACAATAAGTCTTTCCACCGAGTCACAGAGGAAAAACAGTGGAAGATTCATTGAGATTTTGTGTTAGATATCCTTGTTTTTCTGAAATAGGCCGAGAGTACCTTGTTGAAGGGTTTTGTGATCTTTAACATGTTTTGAGGACACATACACTGACTATAACTACAAGTGAATCTCATTACAATGCCTTAGGTACTCTATTCTCATGAATCTTTTACAATTTCACTCATACATTCGATATTGTCTTATAATGTCTACATCATAGGTTCTTATTATGAGGTTAACTTCAAATGAGTAACTTGAGATTCCCTCGCTAAGTTTTACACACTCTTTTATAATGGCTTCAAATAAGAAATGAGATTTGTCAAGATCATCAAAATAAGGATGTTGCATTTCTTTTTTGGCTGTGATTCTCTTTGATGGCTCATAAATCAACATTTTTCGCAAGGAGAGACCAATCAATTTTTAGTAGTTTACTTACAAATATGCAAAGTAAAAGAAGAAAAAGAAAGAGCATCCAAAATGGATTGAATGAAATGAAAATAGATGGAAGGCACTTACAGATAGGCATTCCAGTCTCTTAACTTAGTCACTCCTGGTCATACATTTTCACTAGGAGTTCCCAGATACCTATTGCACACAACACCTCGACCCAATTATGTAGCCTTTGATTCTTCTTTCTTCAAACTCCTCAACAATTTGACTTTTTCAATAGTTTGTTCCCCTCCAAACTTCAATTGTATATCACTTTTGAATGGAATTTAGACTTGAATTGATATTATATGCATTTCAATGTGAAAACTCTACTATTTCATGCAAAGGTGGTGGAAAGATCATGAAAAAGGTGATGGAATGTGAAAAACATGCATGCACACTTCGCAACATCATCACAAAGCATCTTTTTGTCTTCACATGCTTAAAACCAGGAGAATATGTAGGATGTGGGCCTTGAGATCATGGGTATATTAAATTTTTTAACCGTTTTTAGTGCAAGACAAAACACACTCATGTTATAACGCGAGCATGTTATTTCTTGCTGAAATGACCATATCTCTACTTCTTCAAAATGTGCTCTCTTTATGTGAAAGATGGTTTTTTTATAGTTTTATTTTCTCTCTCTTTGTCTATACCATCTACCCTAATTCTATATCTCCCCCCTCTACCCTTATAGTAAAGGAGATAGAGGTGAGTGTGTGTGTGAGAGAGAGAGAGAGGTAGAGGGAGGGAGAGGAGAGATATATAGCAGAGAGGGAGGGGGGTTGAGGGTATAAGGGTTTTAGGGCTTAAGGGTTTAAGGGCTCAGGGTTAAGGGTAGAGGGTTAAGGGTTTATGGTTTAAGGGTAGAGGGTGTAGGGTTGAGAGAGAGAGAGAGTGGGAAAAAGAGAGAGTGGGAGAGAGGGAGGGAGAGAGAGAGAGAGTGGGAGAGATGGAGATAGAGAGGGAGAGAGAGGGAGAGAGTGGGAGAGAGTGGGATAGTGGAGAGGAAGAGTGGGAGGAGAGGGAGAGAGTGAGGAGAGAGGGGGAGAAAGAGGGAGAGGGAGAGGAGGGAGAGAGGGAGAACAGAGAGGGGAGAGAGGGAGAGAGGGAGAGTGGGAAAAAAAAGAGTGGGAGAGGGGGAGTGGGAGAGAGAGGGGGAGAGAGTGGAGGAGAGGGAGAGGGAGAGAGGGAGAGAGGGGAGAGAGAGGGAGAGGGAAGAGAGGGAGGGAGAGGGAGAGTGGGAAGAGAGTGGGAGAGAGGGAGAGGGAGAGTGGGATGAGAGTGGGAGAGAGGGAGAGAGAGGGAGAGTGGGAGAAAGAGAGAGTGGGAGAGAGGGAGGCAGTGGGAGAGAGATAGAGGTAGGGAGAGTTAAGGGTAGAGGGTAGAGGGTTTAGTGTTTAAGGGTTAAGGGGTTAGGGTTTAGAGTTAAGGGTAGAAGGGAGAGAGATAGAGGGAGTGATTGAAAAAAAAGAGAGAGAACTAAGAGAGGGAGAGGGGGTAGGAGGGAGATATTTGAGAGAGAGAGAGAGTGGGAGAGAGATAGAGGGTATAGGGTTAAGGGTTAAGGGTTAAGGATATAGGGGAGAGAGATAGGAGTGAGTGAGAGAGAGAGACCTGAGAGAGAGAGAGAGGGTAGGAAAGAAAGTATCTATTTATCCCCTCCCTCTCTAACTCTCTCTCTCAAGTCTCTTCCCCCTCTCTCTACCCCACCCATAAATTGTAAACCCTAAAAACCTTAAACCCTCAACCTCCACCTCTCTCTCCCTCAACCCTCAACCTTTAAACCCTAATCCCTCATCCCCTATACCCTCTTAATCCATCAACCCTTAAAACCTAATCCGTCAACCCATATACCCTCTTAATACCTCAACCCTCAACCCTCAACCCTTAAACCATAATCCCTCAACCCCTGTACCCTCTTAATCCCTCAACCCTTAAACCCTATTCCCTCAACCCCTATACCCTCTACCCTATACATTAGACCCTCAACCCTAATCCCCTAACCCTATACCCTCAATCCTCTATCCTCAACCTTAAACCCTAAACCCTCAAACCCTCTACCCTCTACCCTATAAGCCCTTAAACACTAAACCCTCAACCCTCAACCCTCAACCCTTAAACCCTAAACCCTCTACCCTCTACCCTCTAACCTCTACCCTCTACCCTAAACCCTAATCCCTCAACCACTATACCCTCTTAATCCCTCAAACCTATACCCTATATCCTCTACGCTCAACCTTAAACCCTCAACCCTCAACCCTCAAACCCTCTACCGTATGCCCTCTACCATATAAACCCTTAAACACTCAACCCTAAACCCTAAACCCTCAAACCTTAAACCCTAAAACCTTAAACCCTCTACCCTCTACCCTCAATCTTCTACCCTCTACCCTCAACCCTAATCCCTCAACCACTATACCCTCTTAATCCCTCAAACCTCAACCCTTAAACCCTAATCCCTCAACCCCTATACCCTCTCAATCCCTCAACCCTCAACCATCAAACCTTAAACCCTAATCCATAAACCCCTATACCCTCTTAATCCCTCAACCCTCAACCATTAAACCCTAATTCCTAAACCCCTATACCCTCTTAATCCCTCAACCCTTAAAACATAATCCCTCAACACCTATACCCTCTTAATCCCTCAACCCTCAACCCTCAACCCTTAAACCCTAATCCCTCAACCCCTATACCATATTAATCCCTCAACCATCAACCCTTATACCCTAAACCCTTAAACCCTCTACCCTCTACCCTAAATCCTCCACCCTCTACCCTCTACCATAATCCCTCAACCCCTATACCCTCTTAATCCCTGAACCCTCAAACCTCAACCCTCAACCATTAAACCATAATACCTCAACCCCTATACCCTCTTAATCCCTCAACCCTCAAACCTTAAACCCTAATCCCTCAACCTTAAACCCTCTTAATCCCTCAAACCTCAACCCTTAAATCCCTACACCCTCTTAATCCCTCAACCCTAACCTTCAACCCTTAAACCCTAATCCCTCAACACCTATACCTCTTAATCCCTCAACCCTCAACCCTTAAACCCTAATCCCTCAACCCTATACCCTCTTAATCCCTCAACCCTCAACCCTCAACCCTCAACCCTTAAACCCTAATCCCTCAACCCCTATACCCTCTTAATCCCTCAACCCTCAACCCCTATACCCTCTTAATCCTCAACCCTCAACCCTAAACCCTCAACCCTTAAATCCATTAACCCTCTAACCTATACCCTAAATCCTCTACCCTCTACCCTCTACCCTTGACCTTAATCCCTCAAACCTCAACCCTCAACCCTTAAATACTAATCCCTCAACCCATATACCCTCTTAATCCCTCAACCCTCAACCCTCAACCCTTAAACCCTAATCCATCAACCCCTAAACCCTCTTAATCCCTCAAGCCTCAACTCTTAAATCCTAATCTCTCAACCCCTATACCCTCTTAATCCATTAACCCTCAACCCTCAACCCTTAAACCCTAATCCTTCAAAACCTATACCCTCTTAATCCCTCAAACGTCAATCCTCAACCCTTAAACCATAATCCCTTAATCCCTATACCCTCTTAATACCTCAACCCTCAACCCTTAAACCCTAATCCATCAACCCCTATACCCTCTTAATCCCTCAACCATCAACCCTCAACCCTTAAACCCTAATCCCTCAACTCCTATACCCTCTTAATCCCTCAACCTTTAAATCATATTCCCTTAACCCATATAGCCTCTACTCTATAAATTGGACCCTCAACCCTAATCCCATAACCCTATACCCTCAACCTTAAACTCTCAACCCTTAAACCTTCTACCCTCTACCCTCTACCTTATAAAACCTTAAACACTCAACCATAAACCCTTAACCCTTAAATCCTCTACCCTCTACTCTCTACCCTAAACCCTAATCCCTCAGCCCCTATACCCTCTTAATCCCTCAACCCTCAACCCTCAACCCTTAAAACCTAATCCCTCAACCCCTATACCCTCTTAATCCCTCAACTCTCAACCCTCAACCATTAAACCCTAATACCTCAACCCCTATACCCTCTTAATCCCTCAACACTCAAACCTTAAACCCTAATACCTCAACCCCTATACCCTCTTAATCACTCAACCCTCAACCCTCAACCCTTAAACCATAATCCCTCAACACCTATACCCTCTTAATCCCTCAACCCTCAACCCTCAACCCTTAAACCCTAATACCTCAACCCCTATACCCTCTTAATCCCTCAACTCTCAACCCTCAACCATTAAACCCTAATCCCTCAACCCCTATACCCTCTTAATCCCTCAAAATTTAAACCCTATTCCCTCAACCCCTTTACCCTCTACCCTATACATTGGACCCTCAACCCTAATCCACTAAACCTATACCCTCAATCCTCTACCCTCTACCCTCTACCCTATAAACACTTAAACACTCAACCCTAAACCCTCAACCCTAAACCCTAAACCCTTAAACCCTCTACCCTCTAAACTCAATCCTCTACCCTCCACCCTCTACCCTCAACCCTAATCCCTCAACACCTATACCCTCTTAATCCCTCAACCCTCAACCCTTAAACCCTAATCCCTCAACCCCTATACCCTCTTAATCCCTCAACCCTCAACCCTTAAACCCTAATCCCTCAACCCCTATATACTCTTAATCCCTCAAGCCTCAACCCTTAAAACCTAATCCATTAAACCCTATACAATCTTAATCCCTCAACCCTCAACCCTCAACCCTTAAAATCTAATCCCTCAACCCTCAACCCTCAACCCTTAAACCCTAATCCCTTAATCCCTATACCCTCTTAATCCCTCAACCCTTAAACCCTATTCCCTCAACCCCTATACCCTCTACCCTATACATTGGACCCTAAACCCTAATCCCATAACCCTATACCCTCAATCATCTACCCTCAACCTTAAACCTTAAAACCTCAAACCCTCTACCCTCTACCCTATAAACCCTTAAATACTCAACCCTAAACCCTAAACCCTCAACCCTTAAACCCTAAACCCTTAAAACCTCTACCCTCTACCCTAAACCCTAATCCCTCAACCCCTATACCCTCTTAATACCTCAACCCTTAAACCCTAATACCTGAACCTCTATACCCTCTTAATCCCTCAATCCTCAACCCTCAACCATTAAACCCTAATCCCTCAACCAATATACCCTATTAATCCCTCAACCCTCAACCCTTAAACCCTAATCCCTCAACCCCTATACCCTATTAATCCCTCAACCCTCAACCCTCTACCCTTAAAACCCTAATCCATCGACCCTTATACCCTCTTAATCCCTCAACCCTCAACCCCTATACCCTTTTAATCCCTCAACCCTCAACCCCTATACCCTTTTAATCCCTCAACCATCAACCCTCAACCCTTAAACCCTAATCCCTCAACCCCTATACCCTCTTAATCCCTCAACCTTTAAACCATATTCCGTTAATTCCTATACCCTCTACCCTATACATTGGACCCTAAACCCTAATCCCTTAACCCTATACCCTCAATCCTCTACCCTCAACCTTAAAACCTCAACCCTTAAATCCTCTACCCTCTACCCTCTACCCTTAAACACTCAACCCTAAACCCTAAACCCTCAACTCTTAAACCCTAAACCCTGAAACCCTCTACCCTCTACCCTCTACCCTCAATCCTCTACCCTCTACCCTCAACCCTAATCCCTCAACCCTTAAACACTTAAACCCACTTAGTAAAATATCTACCCTAATCCATCAACCCTCTTGACCCTTAATCGCTCAACCCTTAAACACTAATCCCTCAACCCCTATACCCTCTACCCTATACATTGGACCCTCAACCCTAATCCCCCAACCCTATACCCTCAATCCTCTACCCTCTACCCTAAACCCTCAAACCTCAACCATTAAACCATAAAACCTCTACCATCTGCCCTATAAACCCTTAAACACTCAACCCTAAATCCTAAACCTTAAATCCTCAACCCTTAAACCCTAAACCCTTAAAACCTCTACCCTTTACCCTCAATTGTGTACCCTCTACCCTCAACCCTAATCCCTCAACCCTTAAACCCTTAAATACACTAATTAAAATCTCTACCCTAATCCCTCAATCCTTATACCCTCTACCATATACATTGGATCCTCAACCCTAATCCCCCCAACCCTATACCCTCAACCTTAAACCCTCAACCCTCAACCCTTAAACCCTCAACCCTCTACCCTCTACCTATACATAAAACACCCAACCCTCAATCCTCATCCCTCAACCCCTAAACCCTCAACCCCAATACCCTCTACCCTATACATTGGAGTCTTAACCCCAATCCTTCAACCATATTTACCCTCAACCCTAATCCCTAATCCCTCAACCTTATATCCTCAACCCAATACCCTAATCCCTCAACCCTGCAGGTCATCAACCCTCTACCCTATACATTGGAACCTCAACCCTCATATATCTATGTCCCTCCCTCCTCTTCTCTCCTTCTCTCTATCCATCCATCCCTCCCTCTACCCTAAAACCTAAACCCTTAAACCCTTAAATACTCAACCCTAAACCATCAACCCTCAACCCTTAAACCCTCTATCCTCTACCCTCTACCCTCAACCATCAATCCAATACCCTCTACCCTAAACCCTAATCCCTCAACCCTAATCTCTCAACCCTTACACCCTTAAATCCAAGAAAACTCTCTACGCTAATCCCTAAACACTCAACCCTTAATCCCTCAACCCTTAAACCCTCAACCCTCAACCCTCTACCCTCTACCCTTAAACCCTAATCCCTCAACCCCTATAACCTCTATCCTATACATTGGACCCTCAACCCTAATCCATCGAACCTATACCCTATACCCTATACCCTCAATCCTCTACCCTCAACCTTAAACCCTCAACCCTCAACCCTCAAACCTTAAACCCTAAACTCTTAAACCCTAAACCCTTAAACCCTCTACCCTCTACCCTCTACCCTATACATTAAAATCTCAACCCTCAATTCTCAACCCTCAACCATTAATACCTCAACCCTCAATCCTTAAACCCTAAAACCTCAACCCCTATACCCTCTACCCTTTACATTGGAACCTCAACCTAATCCTTCAATCATATACCCTCAAACCTATACCCTAAACCCTAAAACCTCTACCCTCAACCATAAACCCTTAACCCTAAACCCTTCAACCCTAAACCCTTAAACCTTCAACCCTATACCCTCAACCCAATACCCTCTACCATCGACCCTAATCTCTCAACCCTCAACCCTTAAACCCTAATACCCTAGAAACCATAAACCCTATAGGTCCTCCACCCTAATCCCTCAACCCTATACCCTCAGCCCCTATCACTTTCTCTCTATCTATACTTCTCACCTCTCCCTCCCTCCCTCTCTCCTACCCTCTCTAATTGTCTCTATCTACCCTCTCCCTCTTTCTATGTACCTCTCATTCAATCAATCCATACCACCCTCTCTCGCTCCCTCTATCTATCTCTCTCTATGTCCCTCCCACTCTCCCCCACCCCCTCTCTCTCTCCATCTATCTCATGTCTCTCCCTCCCATCCCCTCTCTCTCTCAGGTCTCTCCCTCTGGAAACCTACCTAGGAATTCTCTCTCTCACTCTCCCCTCTCTCTCTATCCCTCCCACCCTACCTAGATAAGTCCCTCTCACTCCACCCCCCTCTTTCTCTACCTCTATCAAGTCACTCCCTTCCACACCCTCTCCCTCTCCCAGGTCTCTCACTCACACTCGCTCTCTCTCACACTCCCTCTCACTACCTATCTCTCAAGTCTCTCCCTCTCACCCCGTCACACTCTCAAGTCTCTCCCTTTGTTACCCCACCTACATAACTCTCTCTTTCTCTCTATCTCTCTCTCTCTCCCCCCTCTCTCTCTCTCAATTCTCTCTCTCCCACCACCCTTATCTCTCTCTCTCTCTCTCCCTCTATCCCTCCCACCCTGCCTAGCTAATTCCCTCTCACTCCAACCCCTTCTATCCCACTCCCTCTCTCTTAAACTCTCACTTCCACCCCCTCTCCCTCTCTCCAAACTCTTTCTCTCTCTCTTAAAATTATCCCTCCCTCTAAAGACATATGTAAATACATACATACATACATAAATACAAGTATAATACATATGTACATACAATCCTACATCCATACAAGCATTCATACATACATGTGTAGATACAATCTTACATACATATAGGCATACATACAATATACATGTATTGATACATACAGGCATACATACATACATGACATACAAGCATGCATACATACATACATACATGACATACAAACATACATGTACATACAAATACATCAACATACATTCAATATAGTAGTAATATAAAGGAAGACATAACACGAGAGCGTTATGTCTTTCTTGACATGTTCCTCGCAAACACAAAAAATCATGTCAAAACTAAGATATAACGTGTGTGCATTATATCTTTCTTTGGGAATCCCCAAGCCTTGGGGTTGGTATTTTCCTTGGAATACCAACCCAAAGACCAGAGACGTGTTTTTGCAAATTCTACAATATTTCACATAATCGAGTTCGTGTTCACCATCAGGATTGCACGTGGTTCAATATCAAACAAACTGAACATCTAGGTAATGTTACATTCTCTCTTAGCTAGCCAACGATGTAATTTTTTTCACTTTCTGACAATGTTAAGCCTTTCATCCATAATTTCTTTTGTTTGTATGTCTCTTTTTGGCAAAAAACAGTGTTTGGTGTTTTTTCATTATAAATTAACCGCTCATCGAAATTTCAAATAAATTACATTTTTAGAAACTAGAATCCATTATACAATTATTATTTAAAAAAAAAAAATCAATTAGTTTCCAAATTTGTAGGGGTAGCATGGCCAAAATTCTATTTTTTAGGAAGTGTCCACTTCAAAAATTAGTAAAAAAATCAAATATTCATTAAAAAATTATCAAAAAAATCATGCATCAACTAACTACTGATAGCTAACTTCTGACCGTAGCAATTTTAAAAATACTTAAAAAAAGTATATCGTGCTAGGGTTGTACAAGAGTTGCTATGTTATGTTTTTCTGACAGAAACAACACCAATTTGTGTACATCCCTCATTTGAACCCCTTAATCTCAACCATTTTCAAAATAAATTAGTAGTTTAGAAAGTATATTTAGAGCACTTTGATCCTTGTTTTTGTTCCATCTCAAAGTTTTGAGTGTAACTATCCTCAATTTCACGTCCAAGGTCAGTATTTCCTGATTTCAAAAAAAGGGTGTCCACTTAAGTCCCCTTTTTGGGAACCATCTTTGTGCACTGACCCCGATAACTATTCCAATTGGGAGTGTGCACTAAATGCACATCTTGTACCAGTTTGAGACAAATTTTCCAAAAAATAAAACTGTTAAAAAACTTGATGTTTCAACAACTCCTACTCTTATAAGTAATATATTTAAAAATATATGAAAATTACCCTTTTATATAAGTTATATTTTATTTTTACTAAAAGAAAGTCATCAACAATGAATATAAGGTTCATTATCTTGTCAATAAAAAATAGTAAAATTTATTTAATTTTTTTGAAAAAATATGATGCTCTAGAGAAAAGATTCTATGTTGAGATGATATAATTTTTTCCTATTGTGGATAAATAATTAAGAGAAAATGTGACATCCCATGAAAATAGTTGCATTTTTTGTGTACACAAATTTTAAGATTTAAAAAAATATTTTTACCAAAATAAGGAAAAAATATCCATGCACTAAAGTTTCAAGTTATAAATACAAAAACAATTACTATATAAAGAGCAACATCCCATTTAACTTCATTTGTTAGCATTTTATCAGAAAATAAATTATAGTATCTATTTTATAAAAAACTACATTCAAATATTTTTTGATTTTTATTTTAAAAATACAAACATAAAGTACACTAAAAAATAAGCTTTTCATTAGCTTACACTTGTAGACACTTAAAATTGACCACTTGCATTTCATCAATTTTATCCTATTGTTTCGTCTAATCCCCTTCTATTTGCATTAATTAAATAATATTTCAATTATTTAATTAATGTTATCAATTTACCCCTAAGTCTCCTAAGGTTCTAAGGTAATTAATTGTTTAATTGATTACATTACCTTTTATCCCCCTTCTTCTTTAAATTCAATAAATGCCTTTATTTATTCAATTTAATCACTTTATTCCCTCAAAAGAATTAAATAAATAATTTAATTCTTCCCTTTTCTCTTCCACTTGTCACATCCTCCATCATTCCTCATTATCTCCTAATCTTAATCCGAATCCATATCCTAGTCATGTGTACACACTTAATCATAGATTAAGAATTGTCACATCCTCCA
This sequence comes from Sequoiadendron giganteum, assembly GCA_007115665.2. NCBI lineage: Eukaryota > Viridiplantae > Streptophyta > Pinopsida > Cupressales > Cupressaceae > Sequoiadendron > Sequoiadendron giganteum. The sequence continues at coordinate 310,567,386 of CM021102.1, forward strand.
ACTTTTCCAACTTGCATCCTAATCATTCCCTATTAAGCTTAATCCCCACATAACCCATCTCATAATCACTTGCACATTAAAAATACCCTAATTAGGAAAGGGGTAATCCCCTTTTCATTTACCTCCCATCCACTTTTTCCTCTAAGCCTTAAAGACTTTCCCCTTTGGGAAAGCAATCCCACATGGGTTCTTTCTCCAAAGTACAACTAAGAAATTTAAAATTTATTTATTCCTTTCCATCCCATACTTTGGGAATGTTGGAAGAGGAAGACCTTTATGATAAAGATCTTCCCCATCTCCCAAGGTACCTTCCAAGTACCAATCTACCTCTCAAGCCTCCACATGGTGACACTTGTCACCATCCTAGGCTTTGAGAGGTCACCTACTCCCCCCATCTCCTCTCATGATTCCACTTGGAATCATCTCATGAGTTGAGATGTCTCAACCCTTCCTATCCCTTGATCTCCCATCATGTAATCCTAGCCCCCCATTCATCTTTCTTCTCATCAAATGCAAAACACTTAGCCATTTCTGGATTCTTCTTGCAATCCTTCATCGTTCCGTCTACCCCCTTCTATCAACGTTAATTAAATAACATTTAGATTATTTGATTAATGTTGTTAATTTACCCCTAAGTTTTCTAAGGCTCTGAGGTAATTAATTGATTACATTTCCTTTTATTCCTTTTTTTCTTTAAATTGGATAAACACCTTTATTTATTCAATTTAATTACTTTATTCCCTCACAATAATTAAATAAATTATTTAATTCTCCCTTTTTATCTTCCCACTTTTCACATCATCTATCATTCCTCATTATACCATAATCCTAATCCTAATGCACATCTTAATCATGTGCACACACTTAATCATGGATTAAGAGGTGTCACATCTTCCAAATTTTCCCACTCATATTCTAATCATTCCCTATTAAGCCTAATCCCCACCTAACCCATCCCCTAATCACTTGCACATTCCAAATCCCCTAATTAGGAAAGGGATAATCTCATTTCCATTTATTACCCATCCACTTTATCCTCTGAGCCTTAAAGGATTTCCCCTTTGGGAAAGCAATCCCCACATGGGTTCTTTCTCCAAAGTACAAGTAAGGAATTTAAAATTCATTTATTCCTTTCCATCCCATACTTTGGGAATTTTGGACAAGGAAGACCTTTATGACAAAGATCTTCCCCATCTCCCAAGGTACCTTCCAAGTACCGACCTCCCTCTCAAGCCTCCATATGGTGACACTTGTCACCATCCTAGGCCTTGATAGGTCACCTACCCCCCTATCTCCTCTCATGATGCCACTTGGAATCATCTCATGAGTTGAAATATCTCAAACCTTCATAGCCCTTGATCTTCCATCATGCATTCCTAGCCCATCTCTCCTCTCATCAAATGTAAAAAACTTAGCCATTTTTGGATTCTTCTTGCAATCCTTCATATTTTGAGTAAATTAATAATGTTATGTTGTCAAAATTCCACTGAGCACACATCAAATCTGATCAAACTAAGGCAATTCACACTTCACGATATTTGACACACTGAGTCTTCATCAAATTAATTGTAGGCTTGAGTTCTTTATGCCCTAATTCAATTTCTTCTTGATTTTTGTGTTTGTTTGGATTTCATTTTGGTTTTCTTTCATTTTAAACACAATTTTCACTACACACATCATTTTAAAATTTAGAACATATAAGTCACTTTCTAGTGATTCAAGTTAATGAGTTAGCCCAATGTTGGAAATTTTATTTATAAAAGTGTGACATAGATTTATACTTTTAACTTAGACCACTTTCCTATCAAAGCCACCATTTCAATTGTGTATGATAATACAACAGGAAGGGTAAGGAGTTTAATATGTTCAAGCTAAATGTCTCCTTGCTTAATGACTAGGAATGCTTGGGAAGGATTACAATTGTCACTAATATAGTTAAGAATTGTTATATAGAAGGCTCTGTTATCAAGAGATGGAAATAATTGAACATATCTTAGAGGGATAACTTCAATAGGCATGAAGAAATATCTAGAAAGAAGAAAGATTGAGGAAATTATTGAGAAGGTCTTGAAAGCAGAATAACAGTTGAAAAATTAATAATGATCAAATACAACTTGATAGTTTGATTAAATTAAAAAATCTCCTCAAAATATTGTAGAATTATACATATCAAGGGGTGAAAGTCATATAAAGAATTAATTGGATTAAAGGAGATAGAAGATCAAAATACTTTTTCAATGTGCTCAAAACCAAGCATAATAGAGAAAGAATTGGTCCAATTGGTCATGGAGGAATGTTGTCTAGTGAGAATAGGGTCATTAAAAAGGTATTTAAATCCTTATATTAGAGTTTTTTTTTCTTCTAAAGAGAACAAGCAATGCAAGGAGGCCAGAAATTTTTGAAAGAAAGTGATCTCGAGAAAAAATAGTGATGAAGATGCCTAAAATCTGAGTAGAGACATTGCTTAATACAATTAATTATTTTAGTGATGGTTAAGGTCGCGGTACTAATGGAATAATCATTGAGTTCTAAAAAATAAATATTGAGTGCATTGGAGAATAATTATTAGAGCTTTATCATGAGGCCTTTAAGAAAGGCTCTCTAGGAAAAGATATTAACATAGGTATTATCAAGTTAATCCAAAAATATGGTGACAAGTATTTGATAAAAAAATGGAGACCTATTACATTGCTCAAGGTTTCTTGCAAAATATTGGCAAATAACCTTTCTCATAGATTGACTAATATTTTAAAAACTGTTGTCTATATCACTCAAACATGATTTATCAAAGGGAGGTATATTCTAGAAAATTGTGTCACGGACTAGGAAGGAATAAATTAGACCAAATACATTGGGCAAGAAGTGAGTATGATGTTAGATTTTGAGAAAGCTTATGATAGAGTTGAGTGGGGCTTTTTTTTAATATGATGGAGGCTTTTGAGTTTCCTCCTAAGTTTTTTAATTGTATTAATGTATTGTTCAAGTATTCTTCCACTCAAATTGATGTTAATAGGGAGTTGAGTGAACCTTTTATTTTGAGATCTATTAGATATGGGTGCTCCATTGCACAAAAAAAAATGTTGTAGTTTCTATTGATGCTCTGCATTATATATTGAGAACTAATTTGATTAGTCCTCCCATAAGTGATATTAGGCTTCATAACAATGGTATGATACTTAATGTCTAGTTTATCTAATGATACTACCCTTTTTGTGGACATGAAAGAAATTTTTATTACACAATAAAAATTTTGAACACTTTTTTGCACAACTTATGGAGCTAAGGTTTCTGATAGTAAATATAATATTTTAAGCTAGAAAAAAAAAAACTTTGAGTAGTTAAAAGAGAAGAATTATAAATGAGGGGGGACCTAATACCATTTTTAAATACCTTGATATTCATTTCTCTATAAAATCTTCACTGAAGGATATGTTAGAATGATTGTTCTAGAACAAAAAAAATAAAAAATAGAAAACCCATATATTGTCTTTGGTTGGGAGACTATAGGTTAATTTTTTTTGGCTGCGTATACTATTTACTATTCTTCTACTCAGTTGTTTGAAAATTCTTAGTTTGAGAAAATCCAAAAATTTCTTAGAGATTTTTTGTGGTCAGATGGAAAAGGGGATAAAAGAGGCATGTAGTAACTAGTCTTGGTGTTGCTTGCCTAGGTGGGTTAGGACTAAAGAAATTTAAAATCTAAGGAATTTACATAGTAGTAAAATGTGTCCTTAAATATTTTGATGGAATTGAGCATTGGAAAGTTTTTTATTAGAAATAATATATTCTTTTTTAGGACAAAAAATGGTAGGAATTGGACAATGTTTCATCCCCATGACTTGTTATTTGGTAAGTTTAAAGTAAGAACCTTTGGACCCCCCATTTTTATTAGAATTCAGAGGGCTTGATAAAGTATTAAACATTTGATCAATAATAGGTATTATAATGTAGGAAAAAGGGATTCCTAAAGTTTAATATGAAAACCTAGGGATAATGTCTTCCTTTTCCCAAATTACATTAGATGGGAAAATCAACAAGATGAATAGATTGACTATCAACCACAAGGGTGATCCAGTCAAACTTGGATCTCACTTTCTTAGGGTCTTGAAAGTTGATTGGAAATAATTTGAAATGATTAAATTAATTGAATTGTATGATCTAATATGATAAATACAATATCTCAAAAGCACACAGACTGAAACAGTAAACTACAGGTAGATCCGAGAAGTATTGGAGATTGTGCACCTATCATAAAAGTATATATTTTGCATGCAAATGAGGAAATAGATGCCTAGGGGCATATGGGTCCTTGATAGGGGGTGTTGAAACTAATTTGGTGGTCCTTAGGGTTTGGATCAGAGCTTCCAATTCTTGGCTACAAAGTTGTTAGAATGTCATCAAGTAATTTTGTATTTGAGTTTATGTGGCTTGCCAAATTTTAGGGATTTGAATGCAATAATTGAAAATTTGTCTTGGATCCTTCTTGAATCCTCTTCAAACTTGAGATCCACACATTGAAAAAGAGAAGAGATGTTGGGTCATTTAGGGGCTTGCGTCAATCAAACCCCATGCAAGTGTTTCCGCTTCCACAATGGAAATGTCAATAATAGGAATAATAATTGAAAGGAAGTAATGATGAAACCACAAAATAATACAATTCACCACCCTTCAATAGATTCCTTGAAGGATTGAAGTCACACACATCACCTCAAGGATTTGGATCTTGCTTTCTTGAATGCTTTGGAGACCTATAACAGGGGTTAGCCTTCACAAAACATGAACATGAACACACATAAAATTTGACATGATGTTGGGTCTTGAATTGCTATTATAATGCTCTAAAATGCTGCTCTTGACTTGCTCTTGAAAATAGTATTTTCTCATGAATTCTTTTTCTAGTTGTTAGATTTTAAAATGATAAAATAACTAGGTATTTATATGCAATTATGCTAATATCATAAAAAATAGATTCCGAAAGATGACACTTAAAATTTGAATTTTGAATGTTAAAATTCTACCAATAACATATTAAAAATTGGCCCCCAGTAAGATAGGGGGACCCATATGACCATAGGTGTATGGGTCCTGACCCTATTTTCTAGGAAATTTAGTATTGGGATCAAAACATTAATTATTTACATTTATTCAATGCTTTCAATCCTTTGAAAAGTGGTAAAAATAGGCTTTGGAATCCATAATTTAGGAAATTAGGGACCCAATTAGGCTCATCAATTTAGGGGGAGAAAACATAGTGTGAAAATATTAAGGGTGACAATTTTTGACACTACATTTAGCCCCCATTTTAGTCAGAGTATGAAATTATGCTTAGACTCACTCTAAAGTAGATAAATATATGTCAAGAGCGGTATAGATGTAAATTTTTTGAAGAGATAGGATGACTAAGGATCACTGGAGATGGCCAAGCCCCTAGTATCTAAGATCCCATGAAAAACCAACATAGGCACAAAGGAACACACATGTACGATATGCAACATTACAATATACACTAACAAGAGGGTATGGACTAACAATATGTACAAAATGCAAAAAGAGGGTATGGACTAACAAGCTATATCATGCTTGGACCCATACAAAAGGAGTTCATGACTTACACAATAGAAAAGTTTGATATTTTCTATGTGAATCACAAATAGGAAGGAAGATAGGCTAGTGAGGATCATTTTTCACTAGGTGAGCCCCCTAAGACAAGGTAGCAAAATGACAAACACACTAGGTCTAGTGAGGACTTTTTCACTAGGTGTGTACCCATAACCATACAAAGAGTAATACTCCCTGATAAACTTGATAAGGTGATAAAAATTGATCAAAATTATATGCATACACTACACTAAGTTCAATGCCTGTGGACAAAGTGAAGCAAATAAAATGTCAATGTTAATGCACCACTTAGTCCAGCCTCTGCAAACAAAGTGAAACAAAGAAAATGTTAATGTCAATGTCAATGCACCACTAAGTCCAACCTTTGAGATAAAAGTGAAGAAAAATAATGCCAATGTATGAAAATGTAATGTGGGAAAAAGGGATTCCTAAAGTTTAATATAAAAACCTAGGGTTAATATCTTCCTTTTCCCAAATTACATTAGAAGGGGATATCAACAAGATGAATAGATTGACTATCAACCACGAAGGTGAGCCAATCAAAATTGGATCCCCTTTTCTTAGGGTCTTGAAAGTGGATTGGAAATGATTTGAAATGATTAACGTAATTGAAATATATGACCTAATATGATAAATGTAATACTCTGAAAGCACACATAATGAAATGGTAAAGTGCAGGTAGATCTAATAAGTACTAGAGATTGTGCACCAATCACAAAAAGTTGGATCTAGCATGCAGAGGAGGACATAGACACCTAGGGGCGTATGGGTCCCTGATAGGGGGTCCTAAAATTGATTTGGGGGTCCTATAGTGTTGGATTTGAGCTTCAGATTCTCAGTTGTAGAGTTGTCAGAATGTCGTCAAGTAATTCTATATTTGAGTTTCTGTGGCTTGAAATTTTTCAGGGATTTGAATGTAAAAATTAAAAATTTGACTTCAATCCTTTTTCAATTCTCTTCAAACCTGAGATCTACACATTCACAAAGAGAAGAGATGTTGGGCCATTTAGAGGCTTACCTCAGTCAAACCCTGTGTAAGTGTTTTCACTTCCACAATAGCAATGCCAATGATAGTAATGATAATTAAAAGGAAGTAATGATGAAACCACAAAAAGGTTGCAACTCACCACCCTTCAATGGCTTCCTTGAAGGATTGAAGTCACACAAATCACCTCAAGAATTTGAATCTTTCTTGCTTGAATGCTTTGGAGACCTACAACAAGGGTTATCCTTCATGAAACATGAACATGAACACACATAAAATTTGACATGATGTTGGATCTTGAATTTCTTCTATAATGCTCTAAAACGCTGCTCTTGACAATAGTATTTTCTCATGAATGCTTGTTCTAGTTGTTTGATCTCAAGATGATAAAATAACTAGGTATTTATATGCAATTGTTCTAATTTCCCCAAAAATAGATTCCAAAAGATGACACTTAAAATTTAAATTTTGAATGTTAAAATGCGACCAACGACATATTAAAAATTGGTCCTCGACAAGATATGGGGACCCATACAATCATGGGTGTATGGGTCCTGGACCTATATGCTAGGAAATTTAGTGTCAATATTAAAACATTAATTATTTGCATTTATTTAATGCTTGCAATCCTTTCAAAAAGTGGTAAAAGTAGGATTTGGAATGCATAATTTAGGAAATTAGGGAGCCAATTAGGTTCATTAATTTAGGGGGAAAAAACATAGTGTGAAATTATTAAGGGTGAAATTTTTTGACATGAATTTTAGCCCCCACTTTAGTAAGAGTATGAATTTATGCTCAAACTCACACTAAAGTAGATAAATATATGTCAAGAGGGGTTTGGATGTCAAATATTGAAGAGATAGGATGACTAAGGATCAATGGAAATGGCCAAGTCCCCAGGATATAAGATCCCATGGTAAACCAACATAGGTACAAAGGAACACACACAAGTATGATATGCAACAAAACAACATACACTAACATACAATGTCAAAATGAAATAAAAAATAGGGTATGGACTAATAAGTTATATTATGCTAGGACCCATACAAAAGGCGTTCATGACTCATACAATAGAAAATTCTAATATTTTCTAGGTGAATCACAAACAAGAAGGTACATAGGCTAGTGAGGACCATTTTTCACTAGGTGAGCCCCCAAGATATGGTAGAAAAATGAGAAACACACTAGGTCTAGTGAGGACCGTTTTTCACTAGGTGTGTACCCATAACCATACCAAGAGTTATACTCCCGGATAACCTTGATAAGGTGCTAAAAAATGATCAAAATTCTATGCCAACACCACACTAAGTTTAGTACCTATGAATAAAGTAAATCAAATAAAATTTCAATGTCAATATCAACACACCACTAAGTCCAATGTTTTTGAACAAAGTGAAGAAAACAAAATGTCAATATATGTCCCCACTTTAAAGAAATTACTAAACACCATGTTGTGAGAAATTAATTTAAAGTAGAAAAATGATAAATGTCATACAAAAAAAGGATCACACAAGCTTATTTGGAAATCCCTATGCCAATGATATGTTTCCAAGTAAAGCTAGAGGATGATAAGGGGTTGCCCCCAAAATGTAATGCAACAAACAACATAGAAAAGAACATTGGGGGATCCACAAATTTGGGGTCAATATACATCTTTGCTATAGTGATATAATAGAGCTCAAAACTAACATCATTCCCCAAATACTCATGGAACAACAAACACAAAGGAGGAATAACACATTGATAGAGAAGACAAAGAAACTTTTGGGTCAACATGGAAGAGACCTAAATGTCTCAATTCTTTGCATCATCCCCAAAAGGAAAACACAAAAAATAAAAGACAAAGTTTATGACATATAAATGAATGAAGATACAAATAGAAGAATGTTATGATAGATTCATTTCCTTTGTATCCTTTTACCAATGGAGCAATAAGGGTCATCCAAAGAAAATTCATAAACATAAAGACATACCAAGAAACACAACACACGAAATCATATCACATGCAAGAAAACACAAAAAACACATAAAAAAACATAAATAAGTACCACACATGTGAACTGACCTAAAGCAGGTCATCCACATCCCAATCGTGCTCATCATAAGTGGAAGGTGAACAACTAGCTAAAGGGACTATAGCCAGTGTTGTACTAGGAGCATCTCCAAGTGCAACATGTGTTGGGTCACCCTCATCAAGAGGAGCATCACAATTGTCCCCATCTAGATTAATTTGCTTTGAAAATTAAAATAATAGTCATATGTACCTTCTCATCAATTTTAGCAATTTCCTTTTCGTCATCCAAATTAATCAAAAAGGGATTTTTTAAATTACAATAATAGTTGAATTTTCTTGTTTTATTTATTTTTTGGTTCTATTTCTTATTTTTGTGAAAATTGTATTTCTTCTTGAGTTGTTTCCATAGGTGTTGGGTTATCATGTACTATTATATTATTTTCTTCCAATTGGTAAGCAATATCATGACGTCTATGCCTACACTCTTTGCATTTCAATTTCTTCTTGCACGATTTTCAAATTTTTGATGGGGTAGGAGTGGGTTTATCAACCATTGGTTTATTTTATTCCCTTAAGGGAGGAATTGAAGGAACCATAGAGGGTTGTGAAACCACTATCTCTTTAGGTTTATACACTTATTTTATCTTTAGAGGCACAAAAGGAAACATTCTATTGCATCTTGTTCTTTTACATGAGATGGGTGGAGGGATTGAAACATATTTACCTTAATTAATTGGAAGGGTCTTGACTTGAGGCATATGTTCATCCATAACAGGTGGGAAAGGAGGAACAACCATGGACCTATCATTCTCAGGAATATTTCTAAGAGATAACTCTGCTATGCACTTTTCCTTGAACTTTGGTATGACTTGAAAAATAAATCTTCACAAGGATTTATAGATAGGTTGAGGAAAAAATAAATCGAATGAGAAATTCCCATGGGAAGATAAAGGATTAAACCCACTATGATGTACTATGAATATCTCATTTTGATAAGGGAGCTTTATGAACTTGTGAATAATCAACAAGATGAAACTCATGGAGCTTAGCCATGGGTAGCCTAGCTTCACATGGGATTATTCCAAATATGGGATGATAGAGAATGAGACATCTAATTTCTTTGGTCCAATATTTAGAGGAAGAGTGATCAAACCTATTGTAGGGAAATATGCTTTTGATTGTTCAAAAGATTCTTGATAAATATCTTGCACAAATAAAAATTCCTCAGTGATCACATTCTCTACACACATGGGATCAATGAGTATTCCTTGTAAATGTTTTTTTTGATGTGATCAACACTGTAGAGAGGACCATCTGGTGTGTGTCTAGGTGCACCACTATGTGTGAAAGCAATGTTAGGTAACTCAGTGGTTTGGACCTTATGAGATTGAACATTTATTAGACCAACCATATGATCTAATTCCTTCTCTTCATTATTTTTATCATTCATGTCATCACTAATATCATCAATGTTATCATCATTCATCTCATCATTCTTAACATCATAAGCTTGCACAAAGTTGGATGAATGGTTGGGAATTGGGTTCGTAAAAAATTTCAAGTTTTGATTGGGTGGGGCAATAAATTTATTCCATTGGTAATTAACACCACCCAACTAGATGTGATTAGAATCAATGAGGTATTGAAATTGATGTTGAAGACATATACATTTCTTCGTATCATGTCCATTTGTGCAATGATATTGACAAAAGGTTGTTGGGTTGAAGTTTGGAGGTAAAGGTTTGGTTGTGTCCACATGTTTAACAAGAGGCAATCATATTAGGTTCTTACTCAAAAGTTTCAACATGATTGATTGGAGAGTGTTAGGTAGCTGGGTGAATTGCCTATATTTTGGTCTAAATTGATATGGAGTTAGACTTATGGCGACAACTTGGGGTTCAATGTGGTTGGTTTTTTGAGGTGTATGAAACTTGATAATTTTTATTTTTTTCTTCTTGAATGGTTGATAGTTGTTTTGGGGTATGAATTTAGATTTCTTAGTATGAGCCAATGAATATGGTTCTTCATACTAACTAATTCAATTATGATAGTCACTTAGAGTTGTACACAAATGTATGAAATATGAAAATTTCATTAATAAGATTCTATACCTTATGCCAATTTGTAAGTTGCCAATGAACACTCTTTGAATATCCACATCAGGAAAAGTTAGATTGATTTCTAATAAAAGTAACTGAAAGAAGCTTATGAAATTCATGATCTTTTCACCTCTCTTTTGTTTGCATCTTATTAAATTAGGTAGGACAACTTTAAGACCAATGTTCACTTGGAAATGATTGAGAAAAGCATCAAAAATCTCATTAAATGAGTCAATTGAATTATTCGATAATGAACAAAACCATTCCAAAGCCATGTCTTTCAATGAAATAGGAAAGAGTTTAGCCAAGAACTTATCCTAAAAAAAATCACTACCCAAGGTTGTATATACCAATATATGATCGTTAGGATCCCCTTTACCATTGTACTTTTCAAATCAAGGTATCTCTATGTTTTGTGGCACTTGTGCCTTCAATATCTCAAATGACAATGGGCTCCTTTTAATATATTGTGATGGTTTTCCATTTTGGTTTTGGTTCAAAGTTGAGATTTTTTGTTGAAGTGAGGTTATATTTTGCAAAAGTTGGTTGATGATGGAATCATTGGTTGCCATGTTTTAGAAATGTGGTGAATATGGTGGAATTGTGTATGTGCTAGGCATACTAGTATGTTTCAAATTTATGAGCGGGGATAAAACTTGAGTTGTGACATGTGAAGATCCAAAACCATAAGAATTTCTAGTGGTTATACCTATTGTTAGAGTTATACCAATGCTTTGTTGTGTTGTTGAAGTAATAGTTGGATTTGTATATGTAGAAATAGAGGCTATAGTTTTAGGGAGGGAGACTTGAATTCCTCCTTGACTTTGAGTATATCCCAAAGCTTGAGCACACATAGCTATTAAAGGAAAAATATCATCAACTATATGGGATAGGCTACACACAAAATCTAATCCATGATCATCATTAATCAAATTTATCATGTTATCAATTATAGTAGCCACTATACCAGCAAAGTATTCAGTACTTAGAAAGTCTTAAATTTTTCTAAGTCCTTGCCTAGTTTTTTCAATTTATCTTTAGGAACATGGGAAACCATAGTATCACCATTTGTAAATATAGACGTTTAAAAGGTTGTAATTGGCATGGTAGCATCAAGAATAGAGTCCAAAATGGGTTGAGTATTGAAAACACTTGTCATGAAAGAGTTAGAAGACTCATGATCCACAACGGTTGTGAAACCAACATGAGATGTCATAAGCCTAGAACTACATCTCATTGAAGTATTGGAAATAGGACACCAAGTCATGAAACTCATACAAGTTCCAAAACACTAGGGTGATCCCACAATACTGGTTTACAATTTTTGACCAAACTGGACATTGAACTAATTTTTTCTAACTAAATATTCACTTTCAGACACCTATAGCAGCTAAACCATGAGGAATTTGAAGATGATGCAAACTAGTGATTTATGAAATTTTGTTTGTCAATTCTAAATATATTTTTTTCAAATTTTTTGGAATTGGATTGCACTTCTTTTTCCATCTCCTTCAAAAACTAGTTCTTTTTCAGTAAACACCATTTTTAAGGAGTGACGCTCACCATATAATGCATAACATTTTTTCCATGAAGGATAAAATCCTTTTTTTTTTTGAATTTAGATTTGTAACTATGATATCTAGTGCTTCCAATTGGTTTCATAGTGTTTTATTGAATAATTTTTCCTTAATCAAGTTTCAAAGTCAAACTAATTACAATTCAGACATAGGCGGACCGTATAACACATAACATTTTTTGTATTTATCGAAATTCAATTTTTTTTGTTGTTGGATCAAGGACTTCAATATCTAGTGCACTCATATTTTTCAAATTTTTTTGATAATCTTCTATAATTCCACATGTGCAGAATATAGAGCTTGATTTTTGGTGAAAAACCTACATTCACAAGAAATAAAAAATAAATATAATAATAAAATTAAATTTATTTAAAATTATACTTTTTGGGAAGCTTATAATAAGGACTACATACAAAAATAATTTTTAAATGAATTCATTTGATCCCCCGAAAGGTAAATCAAAAGTTGATTTTTATCAGTATTTTGATAGGTGTAAAGGAGACTCCATTATAGGTATGGTTTAATACTAGCAGGGTTCTATCCAAGGGTGTTTGATCTAAGGTGGTTCGGTCAAACCATCTTCAATCAGAATCCTTAAAATGGAACTTTTAAAGGCTTAAATCATTATATTTTCTAAAAATATGTGATTTCAGCAAAAATCAGAATCTCCTAGAAATTGTAAATCGGCATTGTAGGATCACCCACTTAAGTGTACCCAATATGAACACTAATTTGACAAAAAACACAAAAAAATGGCTAGAAACAGAAATCAGATAGCAAAAGCAAGTAGAAAACACAACAGTAGAGGTCTAGATTTTTTTTTTCTCTGGCTAGGAATAGCAAGACAGGGATACCCAAGGGCATCTGAGTCTTGGTCAAGGGTTTTGTAAAATCAAAATTTTACTGTGTATTACATTGCTTAAGTATTTTGATTCTACTTGCAAACAATTGTAACAATAAGTAATTTCCTAGAATTTTCACAATTTATGCCAATTCGATGCAAGATGCAAGTATAGAAGAATGTTGATGTTTGAACAAGTTATGAATATTGATGTTTGAACAAGTTATTTCCTATTCGAGTTTAGTTGCCATTCTATGAAATCAGTCAATTGGGAGTACACAAGGGCATTATAGAAGTTAGCAATATTGGCTACATCATTCTTCATGGAATGCACAAACACATTCATCTTCGGCCACTCCATACACATCCTTTCTTGTACCTCTTCCTTCATCTCAATATAAAAACCCTCAAAGACAAGTTTAAAAGCATCAACTTCACTTTGATCAGAAAAGATAGAGCAATACATACTGGCTTCATTGTACTCAACACTATCTGTTGAATATGTTGATTCATAAGTGAATAATTCAACACACTCTAAAAACCCCTTACTGACTACATCAATGGCAGAGGGCAGTGACACCTCCATCTCCACTTTACATAGGTAGTCAGGAAGAACCATAAGGCCAATGTATTCATCACAATATTGACTACCTCCAATTGTATTCTTCTAATCATAGGTATCAATATCCTTGGATTGTTCAACATTTATATAGCTTCCCTGTTCCAATGCTAATATATCTAAGGCATACTCCAGATATACTTTATTTGACAATTTTTCTTTCACTTGGGAACAAACATGGGACTCTGCATCCCCATAAAACTCTGGTAAAAATAACATTTATGCTGCATTCTCAGTACTGCAAACATTACCTTTAAAATCATAATCACTAGCCTACAACAAAATTTCAGTGATATGTGAATCATAATTAGGATTAGGAAACACAATAGGTGTCTCATACAATCCTACATCATTTTTCCTCTCATTCTCATCATTACCTATGCAAACATCCTGGAATGAGTGAGCACCACCTTTATTTTGTGTAGATGCATTCCTAGCCGACTCTTCAATCTCTATCCAGTGAATCACTTGAGCCAAATTAGTAGGTTTCAGTTCTGATTCATATAGTTCATAGAATAAATCAATGCACTCATAATCATTAGGCCTTTGATCTATAGGAATTTGTATTAAGATTCTCAAAAATCTCAAAAAAAACTCATATGATGATTCCTTCTCTTGCCTTTTCATATCATACAGTTCTGATACACAAGAAACCTAATCATCTTCACTCAAATCAGACTGGGTTTTAACTTGGATCTCATTATCATCAAACTAGATTTCCAAACTTACAACAATCCTAGCAAGAATTTTATCATCAATTTTTTGAATAGCCGGCTCTGACATCCTACTAGCATTGGTTAGGCTAGGGTAATCAATACTTGTAGCCGGACACCTCTTCATCATCGAGAATTTCATATTATTTTCAATTTCCATAGCTAGCTGGTATGCTTGAGGCAGAGTAGTAGGTTCTTTATCCCTTAATAAAAAACTCATCCTCTTGTTGAAAGCACCTAGATACACTACCAAGCTTTCAGCCTCATTTGGTCTTATTTCTTTAGGGATTTCCCTTAAAGCTCTTGAAAACCTGAGATTAAAATGTGGGACTAATTCCTCCTCTTGTATGTGAATTCCCATAAATTCTTTTCTCACTGTGTTGGGATTGACTTTTTCACCGAATTGTTCCATAAAAGCAATCACCAACTAATTCCATGAGTTAACAGAAAAAGCAGGTAGATAGGAAAACCAGTCCCTAGCATCACCTTTTAAGGATTGCACAAATAGTTTCATGACAACATCCTCATGATCAATTTCATAATCACCCATTACATCTACAAAATGCTGTAAATGCTTTGAAGCCGATTTTGCAACATGTATATTGAGGTAAATACTTCCTAATTTTCTTAGGAATTGAATTAGGGTAATTACTGATACCACTAAACATGAAAGGCATATACCTTTGAGTTAAAAAACTCCCCAAAGGACTTAATACAGCTTGCTCTTTTGGCATACTTATGTTTGACCTTACACACGGGAGACCACTCACTAGCATACAATTATTAGGCAGATCACTTGTTATCTCAACCAGGAGTTTATTAATGACTGACAAAAGTATTCCTTGCTTTCCAAGATTTTATGCAATACAAATGTGTTTCATAAATCCTTTACATATTGTATTACTAGAGGTATGGTAAAACCAATCATTGTTCCCTTGTATATGCTTGACATATAAATTTGGAACCATTTTATCCTTAATCAAAACACCCATTATCATTAGAAGTAGTGAACTGTTTTAGTTTTGGTGAAATACCTGGTAGTTGTTTGCAACATGTATCAACCTCTTTTCCAGACTATAAATAGCACAAATCTGGGACTATTTCTTCATTTATTCACTGGTTCTTTAGATAGAGTCGCCACCTCCTTTTAGAGGATAGTATTTCAAAGTCTTTGAAAACCCATTTTCTAGGTTCTGTCAGATTATGGGTTTCATTACCCATTGCAGAGTCGCACCATAACATCAGCAATATCTTCCACAATCATAATCTATTGCCGTGGAAGTCTAATACTTATCTTTATTTTTTGACAAAAGACTCTGGATAAGCACCTCCGACCTCTATGGTTCCTTAATCATCCTTCTCTCCCTCTTATTTTTCTTTAAATTTCTCACAAGTTCTCCCAAATAAAATCATCCTTTAATGAATAACTCTAGAACTCCTAAATCCTTTACTTATAAGAAACCATAGATCATAAGATTTATTAGGGTTAATTTGAACTACCTCCTTTCGCTTAGTTTGAAAACATTCACTGTGTAAATTCAGAACAACATATCATTTAATATGACTCTATAACAGCATCGTTTGCAACCAAAAATTTTGAGTCGATCCCCAACAGAGTCGCCATTCTGTTGGTGTTTTTTTCCACATAGCGATCACAGTTCTCTAAGAGGTAGCCAACCCCTATCAAGGATGACTGCAACAACTAATGGATAACTAATGAGAGTCAGTTAGGAACTGATTCTCTCCTACACTTTTGGCTTTGTAGGACCAAGGTGGGTAAACCTACATGTGTTCATAAGAAAGCCATATAACTGATCAGAACACCTTTTGTATACAAATCACAATCCCTACACACTCAAGGGAATAGTCACCATTCTTGGTATTGGCAAACCAGAGAATAATTACCGGAACCGAAGAGCAATGAAATTGTCCCACTAACAATGAGAAAATAGCTCCCGAGGGAAGACAAAGTTTTAATGTGTTTATGTTCAATATTTGGGTTACCATACTTAGAGCTTATAGTCTTATAACAAAGAGAAGGCTATAAACATTGTTCAGTGCCTCATCCATTGGGCAACAGAGTCATACAAAGTATAATTCTGATATTGTGAACTTATCTTCATATAGAATTACTATCATGAGATAATTCAACGTGTTAAGATAGTACTTCTTCGCGAATCCTGAGCATATACAACCATGAACATGTAATTGACTCTTCAAGCATTTGATTAATTTCTTAAGTTAAAGCAAGAAAACTAACTACATTTTCAATTAATTGTTGAAACTAAAAATAGAAACCCTTGATAACTCCATTCATAATCCATGGTACACACACAGGAGAGCAAACCATCTTAATTTTGTAGATTTCTTTTGATAGCAGTAATTAAAAAAGCATAGCGTACTAACTGTATACAAGTCCCTACTCGGGATGATTTCCTAAACTATATGTTCATAACCCCTCAACCTTAAAACTATCTGTACAGATTCCAAAGCCTTGGACCCAAAAAAGATGACCCTACAATGAGCCGTGAAATCTCCTTTTTATATCAGGAGAGCAACAAGCATTAGGCTACATTGTCATTACAAAATTGAATTTCAACTCAATATGAAATTCAAATTCACATTCCTTATCATTCGATAATATCGTGTATGATCGAAGGAATCAAAAAATGGTTACACAGTAACCAGTCAGAGAACAAAATTTTATGCACATCCACATCCAT
Source organism: Sequoiadendron giganteum (assembly GCA_007115665.2). Lineage (NCBI taxonomy): Eukaryota > Viridiplantae > Streptophyta > Pinopsida > Cupressales > Cupressaceae > Sequoiadendron > Sequoiadendron giganteum. The sequence goes on from CM021102.1 coordinate 310,584,579, forward strand.
AGGAGAAAAAAGTAGGAGCAAACACGTCCAGCTAATCCACCACTAGTCACCATCAAGAGAAAACACGACCCCCTAATAGGCGACCGCTTCGAGTCCATGCCTGAGATAGTGACAAAACCTCCTCTTCATGACCATCCTTGCCAACACGACCCCTAACAACTGGACTCGGTGCCAATGCAGTTACCGGTTCAACTGCCATGGCCTCCTCGTTTACTCCCATGAGTTTAGTTAAAGTGACTAAGTAACACCTGTAGTCCAAGTCGGTATCAGATTCATCTAAATCCGAAATGATCACCAGGGATGAACAGTGCATTGGCTTGTTTTCAGTATTTCTTATAGCACCCCTAGGCGATATGAGTGTAATAGGCTCCATTATAACTGGCAACCCTTGGGATCCTAGCCTTGCACTCCTGTGTTTAATTGATTTATCCATAAAAGAAACAGAGCTCTGCAACACACAGGAGAAGAAACCTTCTTGCACATAGACATAAAAAGATGCAGTGTTAATTGCACACAACTTAGTCAACATTTATAGAATGGCCCTAGCATGCAGGGTACAATTGCTTGAAAGAAATTCAAGCACTCGAACAATTAGTGATTGAAATAACCATGAATACTCTCAGTAGGATGGCACTGTTTGCACACCGGAGAGAATTAGGTGGAGATCCTCTGGAGAAGGAAAACACGTGCCATTAATGACATGAGCAATAGCCAGGCAATATATGCCACGTAGACAAGTCACACACCCCCTCATTGAAATTAAACCACTGATTCAGAACACATTTGACAAAATGGAGGGTTGAGATCAAGTCAATGGATACTGACAATCCACCTCGATGCCTGGGAAAACACATCCTATCAAAACCCTCAAAAATAGCAGATCCGAACCACACAGTGGGACCCACATAGCGCTATTGGTAGAAGAAGAAAAGCCACATGTCACGTCCTCACAGACCTCGCAACACCCTTCAGAATATTTACTTCACTCATGCGAGGTGTGCGAGAAACCATAATTAAGCCTGTTATTAATGACCATTTCCAGTGAAAAGACGGTCACATGTCACTACCAACACCTCGGGAAGAAAACCCACACATCCGTTTATGCCAGATGGCGACATCTCGCGAACCTTGCACCACTTTGGTGATGCCAGCAGGAAAACCTACGAGGTTGGTGAGAAGCGGCCCAGATCCAAACCAGTGATCGGACAGTTCATCAAACTTTAGGTAAAACATCCAAGTGGGACCCATACTGAAATTCTCGATGGTATAGAACATAAGCCGTCTTGGTAAAAAGACCGACGAATCAGGTGAAACGGAGCCGGTAAAGCACGACCCGAGAGGGATCTGATGTGTAGAGGAGGACACAAATTCCTAGGGATAGGGGGCCCTAAAAATAATTTGGGATCCTTTGGTGCTAGATCCGAGCTTTTGATTCTCAGTTGTAGAGTTGTCAAAATGTTGTCAGGTAATTTTATGGTTGAGTTTCTTGTTGGGAAAATGTGTCTCAACCTTGCAATTATATATAGTTTATTTTTGATAGGATGTATATATATTTATATAAATATTTCCTAGTTACACTAATAGGTGTAATATACAATGGTAGAAAGGAGAAAAAATTGAGTGTATTAACTTTTTTAGGAAACTCCTAAAATGGCCAACATACATTAAATAATGATATATTGTAAATCTGGACCATTCATTATTAGGTTTTAGATCCAATGGTGGATATTTTGTTGGCCTATCTTTCCCTAGAATGTAGCCCTATCTTATGAGGGTGTTGTATTATGACTGAAGTAGACAATGATGTATTATGAGAGTCTGATAGCAGTAGTGTTGTCTCTTGATATCTAGTGGTGATACTCTTGTGAGAAGCTTGCTTTGCAAGTATATTGTAATATTTGTGATTTACTGAATAATATATTGGGCAACTTTTGGAGTGTGGGTTTTTTCTCTTCAAAGGGTTTTCCCCACGTAAATCACGATGTCGTGGTATGCATGATATTTATATTATTTCTATTTAAGTTTTTGTAATTGTTAAAGATCTGTAAATTTTTGTATTTTTCTCCTCTCAAGATTAGTGTAGGAAGTTGTTCTTCTTCCTTAGCTTCCTTTCAAGTGGTATTGGAGTTTGATCACCTTTGGTTTCAGTTGTGGGTTGTTGGGTTTTTTGAACTAATCCAGATTTGAGTGGGAGCTTGTGTAGAAGACACTTTGTGATCTTGTTGTAGGAATTTTCAGATGGCAAGTTCATCAGGGAGAATAGAGGTGGAGAAATTTTCTAGAAATAATTTTGAAATGTGGAAGCTAAAGATGGAGGATGTGTTGATAGATCGAGATTTGCGGGATGCTATTGATGAGAATATTTCAAGGCCTACAAATCCTACTCAAGCTGCTCAATATGATGTTATGGACTATAAAGCCAAGGGTATAATTAGATTGTGCTTGGCAGACTATTTTAATCAATGTCCGTGAAGAGACCTCTACACAAAAACTATGGAAGAAGCTTGGTGAGATGTATCAAGCCAAATATTAGTGAGCAAGATTTTCTTGAGGAAGAAATTGTATTCTTTGAGAATGGAGGAGGGTGGATGACATCAATTGGTGTTAAAATAGACGAGGAAGAGAAATGCCAGATCTTGCTTTGTTCTTTTCCTGATTCGTGGGATTTTCTTATTATGGCTATTGGGAGTACTTTTGTTATATCGAAGACTAAATATGTGGTGGGTTATTTTATTTTTAAAGAGATAAGAAAGGTATCCATCACTACCAAGGAGGCCCTAAATCCAAGGGGAGATCTAAATCTCCTGGAAAGTCCAAATTTATTTGTTGGAACTGTAGTAAGCCTAGACATGTTCGTAAGGATTGCAAAGAAGAAAAGAAGAAGAAAAAGAAGAAATTTGATTTTGATTCTGAGTCTGAGAAGGAAGATTGTGACACATTCATTGCAACTTTGAAAACTTGTGCAAGTAATGATGCATGGTTAATTGACTCAGGGGCATCTTTCCATATGACCTTTAATAGAGATTGGTTTTCTGAATATGAAGAATTTGATGGAGGTAAGGTGTACTTGGGTGATGATTCCCATTTAGAAATTATTGGTTGTGGTAAGTTTAAAATTAGATTTCCTGATGGTAGAATAAAAATGATTAATGGTGTGTTGCATATCCCTGGATTAGCACAAAATTTGTTATCTATGAGAAAACTAATAGATTTGTGTGTGCAGGTAGTATTTTATGATGTAGGATGCAAGATGGTTAGAGGTGCTATGGTGATTTCTAGAGTTGTCAAATATGACACATTGTATAAGTTGGATGCATGCATTGTTGAGTACAAAAGTACTTTTGAGAAAATAAACTCTGTGGAAGAAGTGAGGGTTTCACCTTCAATAGATGGTCATGGATTTTGGGTACCCGAGGGTGCTCTTTCTTTTGAGTCAAAGTTACCTATAGAGAAAACTATGTTATGACACTAGAGACTTGGCCACATTGGAGAAAATGGTGTAAGGACCTTGAAAAATAAAAACTTTATTGAAGGTTTGACTCATTTTAATCTTGAATTCAATTTTTGTGAGCATTTCATTTATGGAAAACAAGATCATGTTCAATTTTACTCGAGTTCTCATAAATCTTGTGGTGTATTGGATCTTGTTCATTTTGATGTGTTTGGTCTTGTAAATGTTCCTTTGATTGGTAAATACACATATTATGTTTCATTCATTGATGATTATAGTAGAAGGACATGGGTATATTTTCTAAAGAGTAAATCTAAAGTTTTCAGTCAATTTAAAGAATTTAAAACAATGCCTGAGTTGTAGATTTGAAAAAAAAAAAAATGTTTAAGGACTAATAATGGCGGTGAATTTTTCTCTAATGATTTTGATAGATTATGTAAATATTGTGGTATTCATAGACATAAGACAACTTTGTACTCTCCACAATTTATAATGGAGTTGCAAAAAGAATGAACAAGACACTGATGGAGAAGGCTAGGAGTATGTTGAGTGGTACTATCCTAAAATAAAAGTTTTGGGATAAAGCTATTGCCACTACCTGTTACCTAACTAACAGGTCTCCTACATCAACTCTTGTTGATAAGACACCTATAGAGGCATGGTTAGGTTGCAAGCCTTCATTAAGACATATTATAGTTTTTGGTTGCAAGGCATATGCACATGTGCCAAGGGAGAAGCGAACAAAGTTGGAGAAAAAGGCTGTGAAATGTATCTTCATTGGATATAGTTATGGTGTGAAAGGATACAAGCTTTAGGATCCTATTGTACAAAAGGTAATACATAGTAGCAGTGTTATTTTTAGAGAAACTAAGCCTTCTTCTGTTACATTGCAGCCAAAAGAAAGTAAATAGGAAAATGTGATTCAATTTCCTTTTACACCTGAGAAAGTTGAATCGAGGCCCAAGGATAGACAAGTAGTTGAGGAGAGCTCATCTAGATTTGGATCTTCAAAAGAGGAGGAAGAACCTCCAACTCATATTGTTCGTAGGTCTATAAGGCATAGACAACCACCTGAAAGGTATTCACCTAATCATTGGAGATGTATTTTTTCTTTGAATAATAACATGGATGAACCTAGATCTATAGAAGAGGCACTAGGTATGAATGGTGTAGAATCCTAGAAGATTGCTATGGATGAAGAAATGAAATCTTTGAGAAAGAATGATACATGGGATCTTGTATCATTTCCTGAAGGATGAAAAATTGTTGGTTGTAAATGGGTGTTTAAGAGAAATATTGGTTCAAATGGAGGTAATGAGAAGTACAAAGCAAGGTTGGTTGCAAAAGGTTACTCTCAAGCTGAGTGTGTTGATTATGGTGAGATATTTTCTCCTGTTGAAAAAATGACATCCATTAGATTTTTGCTTTCTATTACTATTGCTTATGATTTAGAGGTTGAGAAAATGGATGTGAAAACTACTTTCCTTCATGGTGATTTGAAGGAGGATATTTATATGACACAACTAGAGCATTACATGGTGGAAGGTAAAAGTAAATTGGTTTGCAAATTGAAGAAATATTTGTATGGATTAAAATAGAGTCCTAGGATGTGGTACTAGAAATTTGATACATATGTGTTGAGTTTGGGATTTAAGCGTTCTAAATCAGATCATTGTGTTTATTATAAAATTGATGGTGATTTTTTCTTGTTTATTGCATTATATATTGATGATATGTTATTTATTGGTAGAGGGAAAGGTATGATTTCATAACTAAAATCTCAACTTGATGCTAAATTTGAAATGAAAGACCTTGGTGTAGCTAAGCATATTCTTGGGATGAAAATTAAAAGAGATAGAGTGAACATAAAGCTATAGCTTGGAAAAAGTAAGTATGTCAACTCAATTTTATAGAGGTTTGATATGCAAGATTTTAGACCATTGTGTGATCCTGTTTCAGTTGGAGAAAAGTTATCTATGTCAGATTGTCCAATATCTTCATCAGAGATGAAATACATGAGCAAAGTGCCTTACCAGAGTGTAGTTGGAAGTTTTATGTATGTTATGGTTTGTACTAGACCAAACATTGCCCAACTAGTGGGAGTTCTTTCTAAATATATGTCTAATCCTAGTAGAGTTCATTGGGATGTAGTTAAAAGAGTCTTCAGATATTTGTGGGGCACCTCAGATAATTCATTATGTTATCACAGTAATATATCTGAAGACAATATTTCCCTTGATATTCATGGTTATGTGTATTTAGAGTGGATAGGTGATGTTGATAGCAAAAAATATACCAGTGCTTATGTGTTTACTTTATTTGGTGGTGCAATTAGTTGGATGGGTAAGCGACAGGTTGTGGTTGCTTTGTCCACTATTGAAGTAGAGTATATGGTAGCTACTCATGCTTGGAAGGAATCCATTTGGGTATGTGCAGGATCATGATGGGCCAAAAAGTGGCAATGGGAAAAAAATTATGTTTTGCATCGACCCAAAAACACAAAAAATACTAAGTTGAATTTTTTCAGGCTTGGGTGTTAGTACATTGCTCCAAAGCAATGCCAAAACCAAGATTTACATATCGGATATTCGATTTGAGCTGCCTATAAATACAAAACTGCGGGTTTTTAAATCATTTTACTCATTTTGAAGAGGCTACGGGCGCATAGTGAGAACGACTTCTCGATATCAAATATCCGATTTCAAATGTAAGTTTTTGGATTTTTTTTGTTTTCATCAAATTTTTAATTAGATTGGTATAATTTTAAGTAGTTTTTTATGAATTTTTTTTAAAAGTAGGGTTTTTTGTTGATTTTTTTTTAAAACTAGAGTTTACAATGGATTTTTATTAAAAATTAATGTTTTTTATGGATTTTGATTAAAAACTAGTGTTGTTGATGTATTTTTATTAAAAACTAGAGTTTGTTATGGATTTTTGTGAAAAATAAGATTTTTTTTGGATTTTTATTGAAAACTAGGGTTTTTTTACAATAATTTTATTTATATTGTCTAATTTCAATTAGATTAATTAGTTTTTAACTTTAATTAGGTATTATGGATGAGAATGAAAATGCACAAATGCCAAACACTCCACCACCTCCACAGCCACCAATTGAAGACTTAATTGGTGAAAAATTGGAGCAATTGAGGAAAATTTGTGAAGTTTATAAGACAATCCCTCGATTATCCGAGATGACAAACACATTGAAGGAAATAATTAAAAATATAGAAACCCTCTCCACCCAATATAATGCCTTTCATTCATGGTGAGAATACATGAGGGAATATTATGCATGTGGATTGTCTTACGATGATGTGAAAGATCTCCAAATAACCAAAGCCCAAATAGTCTCTTATTCGTTAACCCTCGCATCGGTTTGCCAATTAATGTTAATAAACCAAAAATTTCTATAAAATGGTGCACAAATAGGGACATTGTAGATAAATTTTGGGATCGTTGGTGTATGGTTTTTGATAAACCACCGAACAAAAATTTTGATATACCATTTTACTTTATTAAAAAATTATATGCTGAGTTTGTGTTAGGGCACCATGTCAATTACTTTGACATTAAACCCTTCCAGGGCGTCAGTGGAGGTATGCCCTAGGATAGACCAGGGGTAGTTCGAGTAGTCCTGTGCCCATATGTTCCCCATTCTCCCCTTCCTCTGTCACCTCTAGTATATAATCCAGATATTATCCAGGATGTAGCCACACAGACTATTCAGGGTATTCACTCTTTGAGTGGTCATTTGGTTTCACATGCTTCTACAGTAGCTCAACCAAATTATGGTGATGTTGGCGATGGCTCGAGTGTTGTTGCATCCTCCTCCTCAGGTCCACATATTTGTGTGCCATATACTTACACTATGTGCCACCAGATATGCTTGGGTCCTCTTGTACAACCCGCTGAGCATCCCTTGGACACTTCTAATTATGACCTCCATGATGTGGACATTATAGATCAGATGCAAGGGAGTAGAGCGCACCTTACAGAGTACTCTCCTGCTAGAGAGGGGGATGTTGGAATAGTGACATGGGTAAGATTTATGTTGTAAATTCATAACTTGCATTTGTTTTTATATGAATATTAATAAGAGATAGTATCAAGTACTAATATTTATTTACATGGTCTATTTAACAGTTGATGTTTGAGGAGGAGCTCACATAGGTGATTGATAGCACCCTTAGGGCCATTTCATTTGGCCTTGACATGCACATAGTATATATTTTCACACTCACTCATTCACATTTTTTTTATTATATACTTACTTGTCATTTGAATTGTCATTAATGAAATTATATAATAACTTATATGTTTATCTTATTTTCCTCTTGTAGGAAATACCTAGTTCGAGCGAGGTGTAACTTTGTCTAGACTATGGAGGCAAAAAGTTAGATAAGGGGAAGGTAATTGAACTCAAATTGGATTGAATTAATATTTTTAAGATTGTATATTGATTATACATACATCGACATAGATTGGTAGTTTCATATGTACTTGTTATTTTTATGTACAGGCGGTTATGAGCTATACATCGTTGTTGAAAAGTGTCACAATGCCTGAAGAATTAGGTATTCGAACACCTCAAGGAGTAGGTGTTGAAACACCTCAAAGAGGAGGTGTAGAAAAACCTAAAGGAGATAAAGAAAAAGATCAGCCTAAAGAGGTATGTGTTTATTTTATTTTTTGTTTGGTAAATATGTTCCTATTACCAATAATTGTATGCTAACTTGGATCAATTTTATGTTTTTGTTCAGATATATAGATTGGAATTTCAAAATTTTGTTTGGTAGATTCTAGGACTCTTGACCCTTTGAAGAGACGTATATTTTAGGTAATCAAGATTTCAATTCTAGAGTTCAATTAAAATTCAATGTATATTGATTTTGATGTTAAATATTCGATTTTATATTTTATATATAGTATAACTAATCTCAATTGTGGTTTGAATTTTTCTTATACAACTACCTTCAGAGCCAAAGAGTGCTTCAAAGAGGCTCCATTTTGATGACCCACCAGTAGTTTAGGACGAGATAGACATTTTGGCATGTAAATTTTGAATAGATATTGAGATGGCATATATCACATTGTGTAAAACTTTGTTTGAGTTGGCGTTGATGCCATTTTTGTATATGGACATACACTTGATTATTGGATAATTTGATATATAGAAGTTGACAATCAAAATTTAATTTGTTCTCCATGTGCATTATTAAACTCTTTGAAAATTTAATCTTGAGCAATGGTTAAATATCAATGTACAATAGCATAAAAAAGAATGGTTATATTATGCAGTTTATATTCATATCACTATTTACATTGCATTGCACATCTTTCAAACTCAAAGCATTAATTCACATTGCATAACTAACAACCAGATGTTGATAGATGAAAAAATTTCAATTACAATATAGTTTTTACAAAGTCAACCTAAGCAGTTATGCAATTAGTTCACATTGCATAACTAATAACTAGGAGCAGCTATCAATTGCATTTTATTGTCATGGAATTCTATGAGACCACATTTATTCAAGGCTTTTTTTCAAATAGTCCATTGCCTTGCCTATGCTACCACATTTTTCATACATGTTTACCAAATCTTTTTATCAAACAGTTCACTTGCTTATTGGTAGGGCTTATTGGAAATTGTATGCTCTGACCTCACTCAATCCTGAAACCACTTAATTCCCTCTTAATTTTGTTTGCTTAAACTTAAAATATCATTGTATTATGCTACCCCATAATTTTGCTTACACTTTCTTTGTAAAATCACCAATTTTCTCTTGTTTTTGCCCCTTCCAACTAGGGTTTCACACTTTTACTCTTCTTGGGTTACTCTTAATCACTCAGACCTCTTAAACACCAATAAATACACCTGTTCCAATAGTTTCCAACAAGTTCCAACCTATTTTCATTCAACTTCTCAAAAACCCACTCTCTAGCCTTACTCAAAAGGCACAAAAATATGTGTTTCTTAATAGGGAAGCATTCTCAGACCACTCTAATCCCTTTATCACCCATCAAAAATTGTTCCTACACCTACCCCTATCTAATTCACACCCATTCCTCTAAGGTATAGCCTATAAAAAAGGAGAAATGGCCTTGTCATTTCATGAAGGCTTACATGTTTTAGGTGCTCCTGCACCATACTTCTCGGGTATAAAATATTTATGCCCCATAAATCACTCCATAGGTTTGCTCCTATCTTCTTCACAATCCCTTCAAACCCGCTCCAAGTCACTTTCATGTAAATATTCCTCTAAGGGATTTTGTACCCTTCATGCTTTGCGTTGTCTCGGTCTTGCCATGCTTGATCCTTCTCAAATGGATCATCTTGCTACTATTTGTCTTCATTGAAACTTGAAAATGGTGTTTCCCAAGCTTTGACACCTGCACACAAAAATTTAGTACACAAAGCTAAACATCGATACATTAGTATCTATGTTTCATGCTCTTCCACGAGCTTTTGCCAACTACACATGTATCTCTGCCCTTCAACTCTTCTCTTCACAATATTTCTCAGGTTCTTTATGGTTAGAACCATCCCCATAGTAGCATACATCTGCCACAAAACCAAATATGACAACCAAGGACAATCCCTTGTCCTAACACCATATTCCTCAAACTCTTCTTCTCTAGCCTTCACTAGGCCACTCACCATCAACTCTTCCTCTCTAGTTTCCCACCTAATCTACTATTTGCAAGATTACACATTTGAAGGTTGATAGGTTGAGAGTTTAGGTGTGATATATTTATTCTAAATAAGGTCAATCAAGACCATTTAAGGTGTATTAAGTTGAAGTTTTGAGTATAGGGGTCCAATATGCCAAAAATGCATTCTTGCTTCAAAATTGTCAAAATTGCCATGTAGTCTTTTGAAGGTAAATTATTAAAATTGTAAAGGGAAGTGCAAGATAGGAGTCTAGAAGTTGTGGTAGGGTTGAAATAAATTTGTTTGACTAGTTTTACTAGTCATAGTTGTCTTGGAAAGGAAAGTTGCATAAAAGTGCATTATTAACAAAAAGTTGTCAATTTTAGCAATTTTTAAGAAAAATGAAGGGTCTTGGTAGTTGAAAAGGTGGTTGTGGACGTTGGGGAGTCTATTTGAATTCAAAACATTTATATAAATCTCTTCAAGGTTTGAAAATAGGTTGTTTGATTGTAATTTTGTGAATTCCAATACAAAAGCAACGTTGATTTGCAGAAAATTACTAATTTTTCACAACAAGCTATGGTCTCATGGCTTTTTTTCGCATGAAAAATTAGTGTTGGAGTTCAGTTGGAGGCTGAAAAAAACTACTTGTAAGGGCATAAATAAATCTTGTTCTACAAATCGTATGACCAAACTGACTGTTCCATCACGTCCAGATGGGTACATTTAGGTTAGGTATGGTCCCCTTTTGCACCCAAACATGCCGAAGCAGTCCGAGCTACGTTCAATCAATGAAATCCCTTAAGAGTCCAAAGTGCAAAAGGGAAGCAATCTTTGACAGACTGTTACTTAGAAACCATGATGCTTACAGACTCTTCGTTTGAGGCTATGGGATTGTGTTGGGACCATCTACAATAACCTCTCTTGGTTTTTTCTATCTCAGAGGTGTTTTCCCATGGTGATAAGTTTTTAGTTAAGGGAAAAGTTGTTAGATGCAACGAGTGTAAAGTTGCAAAGTGGTGCAACTTTCATTCTCCAACTCATACGACCAAATGAACTATTCTAGCATGTCTAGATGGGTATGTTTACACTATGGATGGTCCTCTTTTTCGCCCAAATACACTGAATCACTTCGAGCTACATTGGACCAACAGTTTCCCTTAAGAGTCCAAAGTGCTAAGAGAAACCAATCTTTGAAGGGCTATTTATCAGAAACCATGATGTTTACAGACTCTCCGTCTAAGGCTATGGGATTGTGTTGGGACCATCTACAATAAACTCTCTCAGAGGTATTTTCCCGTGGTGATGAGTTTTCAGTTGAGGGAAAAGTTGCCAAATGCAAGCAGTGTAAAGTTGCAAAGTGGTGCAACTTTCATTCTCCAACTCGTAAGACCAAACAAACTATTCCAACATGTCCAGATGGGTAATTTTATGCTAGGGATGGTCCTCTTTTGCACCCAAATGCACCGAATTACTTCGAGCTACATTGGATCGATGATTTCCCTTAAGAGTCCAAAGTGCTAAAATGCAACAATCTTTGAAGGGATATTTCTCAAAAACCACGATGTTTATAGAATCTTTGTCTAAGGCTATGTGATCATGTTGGGACCATCTACAATAACCTCTCTTGGTTTTTGCTATCTCAAAGGCGTTTTCTTGTGGTGACGAGTTCTTAGTTGAGGGAAAAGTTGGCAAATGCAAGCAGTGTAAAGTTGCAAAGTGGTGCAACTTTTATTTTGCAACTCGTACGACCAAACAGACTATTCCAACATGTCCGAATGGGCATGTTTACGCTAGGGATGGTCCTCTTTTGCATCGAAATACGTCGAATCACTCCGAGCTACTTTGGACCGATGATTTCCCTTAAGAGTCCAAAGTGCTAAAAGACAACAATATTTGAAGGTCTATTTCTCAGAAACCATGGCACTTAAAGACTCTCTATCTGAGGCTATGGGATTTTATTGGGACCATTTACAATAACCTCTCTTAGTTTTTTCTATCTTGGAGATGTTTCCTCGTGGTGATGAGTTTTTAGTTGAGGGAAAAGTTGCCAAATACAAGTAGTGTAAAGTTGCAAAGTGGTGAAACTTTCATACTCCAACTCGTACAACCAAATAGACTGTTCCAACACATTTGAATGGGTATGTTTATGCTAGGGATGGTCATCTTTTGCACCCAAATATTCTGAATCACTCCAAGCTACATTGGACAGACGATTTCCCTTAAGAGTCTAAAGTGCTAAAAGACAAAAATCTTTGAAGGGATATTTCTCGTAAACCGTGATGCTTACAGACACTTTGTATGATGCTATGGGATTGTGTTGGGACCATCTACAATAACCTCTCTCAGTTTTTTCTATTTCAGAGGTGTTTTCCCATTGTGATGAGTTTTCAGTTGAGGGAAAAGTTGCCAAATGCAAGCAGTGTAAAGTTGCAAAGTGGTGCAACTTTCATTCTGCAACTCGTACGACCAAATAGTCTGTTCTAACACATCTGAATGGGTATGTTTACATTAGGGATTATCCTCTTTTGTACCCAAATATGCCGAATCACTCCGAGCTGCATTGGACCGATGATTTCCTTTAAGAGTCCAAAGTGCTAAAAGACAACAATATTTGAAGGGCTATTTCTCAAAAATCGTGATGCTTACAGACTCTCCGTATGAGGCTATGAGATTGTATTGGGACCATCTACAATAAAATATCTCAGAGATGTTTTCCCGTGGTGATGAGTATTCAGTTGAGGGAAAAGTTGTCAGATGCAAGCAGTGCAAAGTTGCAAAGTGGTGCAAATTTCATTCTGCAACTCGTACGACCAAACAAACTATTCCGACACATCTGGATGGGTACGTTTATGCTAGGGATGGTCCTCTTTTTCACCCAAATATGCCGAATCACTCTGAGCTACATTGGACCAGTGATTTCTCTTAAGAGTCCAAAATGCTAAAAGGCTATACCATCTATTGTACGGTCTATAGCTCAATGGTATGGCCATGGTAGATGTTATTAGGACTGTATAAGGTGAATATGTGGGTTTAAAGAGCTAGAAAGATATGTATTTGAGTTGGTGAGTTACCATGCATGGAAAAAATGAGTGAAATTAGGTGAAAAATGGTGGTTACAACATGCTAGTGTCAATGAAATGTGGGGGAAGCAAGATTTAAGGTTGGATCAAGCTTCTGCAAGTCCTAATAGATGTGTTTGATGAGTTTATAGGGTGTGGAAAGGTTTGGGAAGTGTTTAAATATGCGTCTTTTTGTTAAATGGGCCTATTTTAGTAAAGTTGCACCTAAGTTTGGGTTTGAGGATCAAATTAGAATTTGAATCATCTTTAATTGTAATTGTGTTGTTTAAAACCACCTAGCACTTGCATCAGAAAACTCTTACCCCATCAACTTCAAAATCATGCACACCCAAATACCTTGTCCACTTTGCTAGATCAAAGAATCAATTACATTGGAAATGACCTTCACATGGCCTTTTTACATTTTTGTTTTTAGAAAAAGTGGCAAGCCACTGTAATTTAGTATATATAAATAGGAGATATTACAAAATTTGGTTCAAACGAGCATACTGATAGGAAAGAACCAAGAAGAAAACCTCTAGTTGTAGCTCGATTAAGTACAAAAAGCTCTTTACATTTTAAACATATCCTTTATACAATGCCAGACATTTGACCCATATTTAAAAAAAATCACTGGATATAGATTATGCCCATACATAGTTATGACCTTTTTACATTGTTTCACATTTCAAAATTCAAATTTTACAAAATTTTCCTATTGGAGGCATTCAGGGCACAGTCTTCCACAAGAGTAGTATGTTGACATTCTGGAGTGACAAACACCTATACAAACCATCAAGGTAGTAGTTAAAATATATACAATAGAAAAGATGCTTAGAATAACCAATCTATATTATTGTAAAATGTCGCATACCTCTCCAAAAGGATTAGAGCTGCCTATTGTTGCACCAGGTCCATGATCAATCGTTCCAGGAATATCGCAAAAGTTGTCAAATGATAAATCTATATTGTCACAACATAAAATATGCTTAGACTAAAAAATCTATATTAATATAAACAACCTAAATGATGATGAGTTGGTAATGCAAACTATAAAAGATGCTTAGAATAACCAATCTATATTATTCTAAATGACCTAATTGATGATGAGATAGTAATGAAAACTATAAAAGATGCTTTGAATAACCAATCTATATTATTGTAATCTTTCGCCTAACTCTCCAAAAGGATCAGAGCTAGCTATTGTTGCAGTAGGTCCATGATCAATCATGCCAATTTTTTTGCAAAAGTACATACAAAATATCACTAATAAAGACACTTGCATTGCAATAGTATACAAAATATCAGTATTAAATAAAGAACACTAATGAACTTAAGCATAATGAACCTAAGAATTGTACCTTCCATTCTTGAATATGCTATTCAAGTGTGCCTGAAGGGTCATCTCTTTGCGTAAGAGTATCCAATATTGCTTCATGATCAACATTACTAAGTGTCCATAGTTGTTTTGTCTTTGGTTTTGCATGATGCTTCAACAACTTAACATTTGTTGCTATAACAAGGTGTGAATACATGAGAATGGTTTTGTGTTTCTCATAGTCTTGAAATGCAAGTATGCCATTCTTTCTAATCATGTATGTTCACAACCAAGTTCCTGCAACCACAATTGAACCTGTAGGATACACGAACCCATCATCATCTTCCATCGGCTGTGTTAGCTTGTGCTTTACCCACATACATCAATCCAACCAATATTTTGATCTCTCTTCATTCCCCTACGGTGCAACAACTGCAAAAAAATGTCCTGGCTGTAGTAGATCTGAAAGTCGACCGTAATCAAGTGAACTTTCCATTGTGTCATTTGTCATGGATATAGTTTGAGATAAAGGAGTTAGATATTATGGAGGCCATGTATCCACCCACTCACTTGACTCGCATTGATCCCACTCACACTAAATACAAATTTGATAAAAACAAGCCAACTGTCGTGTCCAAATGGTCCATGTACTTGCATTTGAGCTTCAAAATGAATGCATCTTTGAAGAATCTTTGATTGTATGACAATCCAATTTTCCTCCCAATGTACCCTCCTCAACCAACCAAAATAATCCGTGCATTGTTGAATCAAGTGTCCCTCTTTGTGACAATACTGAACTACACCAATCAACAATAAAACATGCATCACTAAATTTTTCTCTTGAAATCTTCAATTGCTCCTTAACTAGAGCTCTCTTTACACATGCACCTGTTCCATGATGCTCCCATTTCCCATGCCCAACTTCAAAAAAATCCAAATATGAGGTACACCCCTCTCTACATGCATTCTACTCAACCAATAAAACATACAAGCATTCCTGAATTGACATGTGTAGTTATCTGACCAAATGAGATGTCAGCCCAGTGCTATATCATGCTCCTACAAGAACAAAAAAATTCTTGAAACAATGTTGGACATACTCGAACGAGTGAGATATATCATCACTCATATAAAAATGATGCTCTTTGATTATCTTTCGATCCTCCTTTGTACTATCAGGTGCATGTCTAAACGTTATGTGGAAAAAATAGCAATCTGAATGGAATTGTAATACTGAGATTGTACCTCATTTTGTGGTTGCAATGTGTAGTTTTCTGAAAAATCAACCACTGATATAATAGTGCCAATCGAAAAAGAGTCCTTACACATCCTGAATTGTTGATCCAACCACTGAGACCTATGACTATGCCTTGCATACTTGTAGAAAATATTGTCCTTAAAATATGAAATAAAATCAACAACACTGCATTCTTTTGTAACCAACTCGCATCTAGAACCTTCACCTCCACTATGCAAAGTATATTTGACTATCTCATATCTCTTTTCCTCAACAATATTCTTTCCAAATTCATGTTTAGAACCCTCATGAAAACATTGAATTTTTTTTGACAAGCCACCACATTGTGAGCACTTCACATTTAAACAATCATTTCTATAGAAAAAGGAACCATCATCTCTAGAACATAAAAATAGATCTAGCAAGTCCCTTGATGATTTCGAAAGATGAATTGTACCACGCTCCTACAACATTTCATTAGTATGCAAAGCAGAACGAATATAGCATAATAGTTCATGGTACATTGAAGAATCCACATGGTATTTGCAACAACAAGTATTATGAATCTTAAGAGGCACACAATAAAATGGCTTCAAACCTTCAAAAGTCCTTTGCGAGATTTCCATATTTGGATGTGTTTCAATAAATTTGTTGAAAAAAATTGTTTGGCTTGATTCCAAGAAATTTTTAGGATCGGTCTCGATTGCTAATTCTTAACTTTAAAACATCCTTTGTATTGGGTGATACTCTAGAGTTATCATGCCAAAATTGCTGAATTACCTGATTTACATTATTGGTTAGCTTTTTATCAACACGTGGAAGCCTCCCGACAAAAACCCATGTATCATTTTGAAGAGGATCATCTATTCTTTCTCTTCTTGCAAGTGCTCTATCCAAAGTCTTATGATTTATGTCAAAATCAATACAAGTTTTTCTCATAAAGTGAGCCTTTTTCAATTGATGGCTTACTAGGGTAGTTGTAATGACTCTCTGAGCAACTCTCTTATCTTTTTCCTTGTTATTTTTTCCAATAGACTTGAGAGCATTAAAAATATTTTTGATGATAATAGAATTTTTTTTGGTCTTCTTGTTCACACGAATCTTCAATTTGGCTAGGAAAGGTATCATCTTTTGCATCTTTAGCAATTGTACAAAAAGTTGGCATTGCTCGGTTAATGTCTTATCGCTAAAACATTGGTTGAAAAGTATTCTAGCCCAAAAATGAACAGTTCGTGTTGACCTCTTGCCTTCAAAATTGTTTATAATGTTCTCATTAATTTTAAGTAACCATTTAGGGGTTCTTCAAGGTCTTGAATTTGGAATATGTATTTCTTCCACACAAGGTTCTTCATTTCTCATGTAATTTGGTGAAACATAATTTACACTTGCTTCAATATTATGTTCAACATCTTCATTTCCAACATTTTCACCTTGAACATTTTCAATATGAATTATAATAATTTCATTCCCAATTTCAATATCATGTTCAACATCTTCAATTCCAACATTTTCACCTTGAACATTTTCATTATCAATTTCAATATTTTCATTCCCAATTTGAATATCATGTTCAACATATTCAATTCCAACATTTTAACCTTGAACATTTTCAATATCAATTTGAACATTTTCATTCCCAATTTCAATATCATGTTCAACATTTTCACCTTGAACATATTCAATTTCCTCTTCGCTTGAAAGACCATAGGGCTTAGGTTCACCAATATTTAACATACCTTGTCTTATCTTCCTATGACCTTCTCTATCTCTTTTTCTATATGCTTCAATTTGTTCTTTTGTAAGATTTCTCTTACGTTTTTGCTTCCAATGACTACTGCTCCCAATTATACCTCATAAAAGATGCTAAAAAATAATTGCTTATGACAAATTTGAGTAGAAGATGCTCCAAAAAGTTGATCTTTGTCTCTTCCTGTCTGAAACCGCACATTTTTCGCCTGCAAACATAATATAGGGTCCATTGGAATGCACAAAATAACCCACATGGGGTTTTTCTATGGTTCGAAAATCAATATCCGATATAATTTGATATCTGATTTGAAAAATATTTTAAAATGTTCTGTAATGGTAGGATTTTAGTGCTACAAATCGGATATCCAATTTGTGCACACATAGACCTAAGGGTTAATGGTAGAGGGTAGAGGGTAGAGGGTAGAGGGTTTACGGGGGGTAAATGCACCAATCTGTGACACAATTTAGGTGCCAAATTGAAAAAAACATTAAAAAAAAACCAGAAATAAGCCATTTGGTGCAGTAGACATAAAATCTAAAAATTGGGTTTCAAACTCTCATTTTTTCTTCAACCCGTGGCTTGAGGAAGAGGATTTTAGGTCTGCAACTCGCACTCGCCAAATCTCTTCCATTGTTTACATCCTTAGCTTTCCATTTTCCATGAGGATGTTGCCAACATGTTAGAGAGGTCGAAGATTGCAAAGAGGTATGCATTTTTATTCTATTTATTTCAAATTTGATTTAGAATGCAAATTTAAATAGGTTTTTATAATAAAAATTTGTTCTAATTCTCAGGGAATGAATCTCCACCTCGAAACATTGAGAATTCACAATCACCCCCTCACGAAGAGCCTCCTATATAAGAACAACCCGAAACCCCTCCATCAATTCATAGGCATCCTCAAGGAACACAAGAAAATATTCAAAATCAAATTGAAAAAAATAAAAGAGACATTCAACAATTAATTGCAAGATTAACCGAGCATGCCAAAACGCACCCTTATAGGAGAGGGATTGCTGAATCATTGAAATCAATTGTAACTCATGTAGGAGAAATGAGTGAGCAAATGAATTTTTGGTCAAATAAGAGGAAAGATATGAGACAATTTTATGCTAGTGGTTTGTCATATGCAGATGTCAAAAAACTAAAAATTAGCAAAGCTGACTTGTGTGCCCTATTTATAGACCCAAAAACCAATGAACCTTTGTCTCATGCATGCAGGAGGTTCCCCATCCATTGGTGCCACCATGAGTTAATTTTTTTTTTTTTGGGAGTGGTGGTGGATGGTATTTGACCAACCTCCATGCAATAACCATGAGGTGCCGTAATAATTTTTGAGGAAACTCTATTGCGAGCTTGACCTCAATAAAATGCCAAACTATTTTGACATCTTAGAATTTCAGGGTAGAGGTGGGGGCTCCACACATGATAGACCTGCTACACGACGTAATCCACAGTTGGCACCGAGAGCCTTGGGAAGACCCATGGTCGAGCATGACGCTATTCCTTCCATTGTTAAGGATAGTGTAGAGGTGGACATGCTGAAGTCGATTGAATCACTCACCTAGACCATTTTACAGTGTGCAATTCCTCTAGTAGAGCGTGGTGTGGAGGAGTCGTGTAGGCCCTGAGCTCCACCCCACCATTGCGACACTTGTGGTGTTGTTTGCACATACGATTATACGAGTGCTCGTGATGCAGCTACACAACCTACATCAGTTGCAGAGGCGGTGGATTTCACAGATGATATTCTGAATGATACATTTGACATTGACACTTAGGTAAAATTTAGCAAGTTATTTTAATGTTGTTTATTAAATAATATTTTGAAATTTAAGAATAACTAAATTAGTAGAATTTTGATATGATGAAATTTTAGGGTCGCATTGTTCATGAGGCATGCTCTATTCCTATAGACCCTTATACATTCTCGATGATGAGTCCACAGGTATGCAACTAGTATTAAAGATATTATTATTGCATTTGAACAATTGAATGCTATATTTGAATGTTTGTCTCATAACATGCTTTGGATTTCAAACTATTTCTTGGTGCACCTTCTTCCTCCACACCTCATGATTGATATCCTTAAACAACGTACACTTAGATAGCCTTTATTCATTAATGGTGTTGTAAATCTATGTTAGCTAGTTTTCGTTATTTTGCATATATACAAATCTAAAAAAATGATGAGAAACACAAAAATTGCATTCAAGTATTCCTTGATCATGTCACATTATGTTCTCCTAATTCACTTTTTGTTCCTTTATTCCTTCCTAATCCCTTACCATTAACATTTAATAGTTCACCCTATTTTCCATGATCCCCTCCTAGCCCATCCTACTAATATCTTCTAGTCCATGCTATGTTTCATTATGTCCTACTCCCATCTTATTGTACCCATTATTATTTCAACCTAGATGTTCCATGATCCCCTATGTTCCAGCCTATGTTCCTTTATATCATCCTATGTTATACCATATTTATCCACGTTTCATCCTAGATAACTCTTCTCTTTTATTGATACACACAGGTCAAGTTCGCACTTCGTGTACTATAGTAAAAACCTAGACACCTCCTAATTCACCCTATGTTGAATTATTCCCTAATAATCGCATCCCATTAACCTCTAATTGCCCACCTTATATTTTGTTATCCCATCCTAGCCCATCCCATCAATCTATACTAGTCCATCCTATGTTCCATTAATCCCTTTGGTGCAGGGGCACCACTCTTTTCTATGTTTCTTCATTAAGTGTTTGATAGGAAAGGTGTGTTAGGATGTTTGAGTTGAGTCCTTGAGTCTTAATAAGGTCCAGTGTGACCATTCTATTGTAATTGATCAACTTTGAGGGGATTTTGTATTCATCTTGTAAGGTTTGCAAATCATGTGGAAGGAATTGTCAAAGTTGACAAGGGGTGTCAAGGTAGATAGGATGATGTTTTATTGAGTAAGTCATGATTTATTAGTTGAATAAGGTCTCATTAGACTATTTTTAATAGTTTAGGTGTTTAAGAGGGTCTAGGAAAATATAAAGAGTCAAAACTTGAAAGTGCCAAATTTGTGAGTTGCATAAATGCAACAAATTTGTAATGCAACGATCATGAGAGGTTTAAAAGTATTTGTAAGGAAGTTGGGAATTGGTTTGATGAGGAGAATCCTTTAAAAAGGTAGGACAACTCGTTTTGTAACATTGGCTTGAAGTTTGAAGCATTGGCAATAAGAATATCTCTGTTTTTCATCAAATTTCTGAGTTTTCTTGTCATTTGCAGGCCTGTACAATCTTGTACAAACTGATTGTGCCATGTAAATAATTTTAATTTGTGGTGGAAGGTGTTAAAAATATTTTGGAATAAGTTTGAGGGAGATCCATTGTGATTTATGGTAAATATCCTTGTTTTCCTGTGACAGGCCAAGGACACACTATTTGAGGGTTTTGTTACCAAAACCATGATTTAAGGACCCTTACACTGATTGTACCTACTATAACTAGTGTAATGGGCCCTAGGGAGTCTTATTAGGTTGTAGGTTGAATTATTAGAGTTGTGGAGGAGGAACTAAGGAGATAAACCTGTTGTCTTGATGAGTTTTGTGAAGAAAAACACATGAAGATGGAGCATTGGGTCTAGGGTTTGTGGAAATAAATGAGAGTGTGGATTTTTTTTCCAAATTTTGAGTATATTGGGGTCAAAATATACATGTATGAGTTGGTGGAATGGTTTGGGAGGTTGTGCAAGTGGGACTTTGAATAAACCCTCTTGACTTGGCATGAAATTGAGGGTTTTGGAGTTTGCTATGTTGGAGGTGTCAACCCTGGGTGTTGATTGTGGTTTTAGAGGTTTGAGGGCATAGGAAATGCTTCCCCAAGGTTTCAAGGGTATGTGTTAAGTTTAAAGGTATGTTGCTTTGTAAATCTGGCCTAATTCATTGCCCAGGACAACGTTGAGGGTCTAATTTCAAGGGATTGGTCCAAAATAATTTTATCTAGTTAAGAGATATGTTGTATAGCTCTAAAATGGGTATTTGAATCCACCTTCTAATTTTCAAGTGTTTTGGAAAGCATGGGAGTTAAAGGCCAAAAACTGAGTTTGCATTACTGCTAGGTTACATGGGTGAAAGTGAGAAGTTAGACTCCCAATTGTTGTCAAGCTTTGAGGATTATTTGGATTAATCTAATAGGAAATTTTAATATTATTAGATTCCTCTTGAATTCAAGTTGTCACTTTGAATGAGTTTGAGCCCCCTCTCTGCATCACCCTTCTATTCACATCCCATTACCCTCTCTTATTTCACCTTATGTTCCATTATCCCCTATTGGTCTTTATATCAACATGATACTTGAGATATCGTTTCATTTGTAGTTTTTGGCAAGAGACAACCCTGGTGATTTTGGTGGCATGATGGACCATGGAGTTGCTACAACAATAGCCAATTTTGATCCATTGAGAGAGGTATGGAATAGATTAGTCGATTTGACATTATATTTGCTCTTTTATGGTCTATTATAGAAAATTTTCACGATACTTTTATGTAGTTTAATTTCTATCTTGATGGTTGCTATAGGTGGTTGTCACTCTAGATCATGGATGTGGTGATGGTGTAAATGTGCATGATGACTATATGTATGCAGTAAGTGATTACATATTCTGTTATATGCCATTCCACAATTCAATTTCTATGTTTTAACATTTTTACTTTTTATTGTATTAGTTTAAGGTCCAGAGTGAAGAGAGGAGGACTAGAAAGCATGTTCGAAAGATAAGAGAAGCAATAGTCACTCCATCCAGCCGAATTTCAAAGGCAGCACGAGATCTATTTCCTTCCCCTAGAGGGAAATGACTATGTATTAGTGTTGTTTGTTGTATGCCTATGTGGCATTTTGGAAAATATTTTTTTTACTATCGATATATACGTGACATTTTATGTCCATATGGGTCCTTTGTACTAAGCCTACATGGTTTTTTTGGATATATTGTATATACTTTTATCAATATATAACATTGTATAGCCTTTCAAATTTTTGATTAAAGAAAATCTTATTTTTCTACTGCGATTCTTGAATGATGTTATCATGCGTATTGTGTAAGTTGTATGCTTGAATGTTGTAGGAATGGATTTTGTTTACATCTAATGCTTAATTAATTACTGTCGAATGCTCAATAAGCCCCATATAAAGCATATTGTCTAAATAAGCTCCATTTGTGATGGTTTGTATCCTTTGGAATGCTTCAATTACTTGTGCCTCACTTATTCACATGTATGCTTCACTTATTCACATGTATACTTCACCTATATTGTGTGTATTCTCGTGTATGCTTCATGCTTCCAATGCATAGAAGCAAAAACCTTTTGGGGAAAAAATTGACAAACCAAAAGTATAATAGTTTGTGAAAAAACTGGGAAAAATTGTAGAACAAGAGATAAAAACTTTTTTTTTTAAAAATTGAAAGGTATTTGCATAGCATATAGAGATATAGAGATTAAATAAAATAAATATTTTAAATAATGAATTGTAAAAAATGGATTTTTGTAGTTTATATTCATATTGTTGATTACATTGCATTGCACATCTTTCAAAGTCAAATAATTACTTCACTTTGCATAACTAATAAGTAGATGCTGATAGATGACAAAATTTCAATTACAATATAGTTTGTACAAAGTCAACCTAAGCAGTTATGCAATTTCTTCACATTGCATAACTAATAACTAGGAGCAGCTGCCAATTGCATTTTCTTATCATGGCATTCTATGAGACCAAATATCTTTGAGGTATTTTTTCAAATAGTTCCTTGCCTTGTCTATGTTACAAAATTTTTCATACATGTCTACCAAAGCATCTTTTCAAATAGTTCACTGCCTTGTTGCTATGTCTAAAATCCTAAAACTAGTGATTTCGAACAAGCTATGGATGCTTTGAAAATATATATCAAAAGCATAATAGTAAGCAATAGCATAGACAAGGCAGTGAACTATTTGAAAAAATGCATCAAATAAATGTGGTGATGGAATACCATGATAATCCATAGACAAGGCAGTGAACTAGTTCAAAAGATGCCTCAAATAAATGTGGTCTCATGGTGACAGAATGCCATGGCAATCAAATTGCTTTTGATTGTCATGGCATTCCATCACCATGAGACCTCATTTTTTTAAGGCATTTTTTCAAAGAGTTCATTGCCTTTTATATGCTACCACATTTTTCATACATGTCTATCAAAGCATTATATCAAATAGTTAATTGCCTTGCTGCTATGGATAAAAACCTAAAACATTGATGCCACAGGGAAGGTCCTGCAATCTCACTAAACACAATTCCAATCATTAATCACAATCCTCAAGTCACAAATCCTCACAGCTATGGATTTTCATGACATTCCATCACCATGAGACCACGTTTCTTTGAGGCATTTTTTCAAACAATTCATTGCCTCGTCTATGCTACCACATTTTTCGTACATGTTTACCAAAGCATTTGATCAAATAGTTCATTGCCTTGCTACTATGGCTGAAAGCCTAAAATGGGTGGGTTTATTGAAAATCCTATTCCCACAAGTCATAACACCTTTCCAATGCATAAAAAATGCTTAAAAGAACTTGCACATGCTTAAAATTCCCTCACAAACTGCTGCCCCAAAGGATTTCAACCATTTCTACTCTTAAACCACTGAATTTCACCAAAACTCATCAAATTGCCAACTAGGGCATCACACCAAACCACTCAACTCACTTCTCCCACTCTAGAAACCATGCACATATTTTCTCTACCCATAATTATGCCATTCCACTAAGTTACGGTAGGATACAATGGGTGGAATGGCTATAAAGTCATTTTTACACACTCGACTACTTGCATTTGACAACTTTTTCCGCAAGCGAGAAATCACCACCACGGGAAAAGGCCTCTGAGATAGCAAAAACCAAGAGAAATTATTATAGAGGGTCCCAACATGATCCCATAGGCTCAGACAAGAATTTTCTAAGTGTCACAGTGTCCGAATACGAGCATTTTGAAGTTCGCAGCCATTTTGCACTTTGGACCCTTAAGGGATCAATTTGGTTGAACGTAGCTCGAAGTGATTTCGCATGTTTGAGTGAAAAATAGGACCATTCCTAGCATAAAACTACCCACCCAAACATGTTGGAACAATCCGTTTGGTCACACGAGCTACAGAATGAAAGTTGCACCACTTTGCAACTTTCAACTACTTGCATTTGATCTTTTTCCCCAAGTGAAAATTTTCCACCACAAGAAAATTCCTCTGAGATAGAAAAAACTGAGCAAGATTATTGTAGAGGGGCCCAACATGATCTCATATGATCAGACAAGAATTTTCTAAGCATCATGGTATCTAAGTAATAGAATGCTAAAGTTTGCAGCCATTTTGCACTTTGGACCCTTAAGGGATCGATCCGGTTGAACATAGCTTAGAGTGATTTTGTGTGTTTGGGTGTGAAAGAGGACCATGCATAACGTAAATATACCATTCAGATGCATTGGAACAGTTCATTTGGTCACACGAGCTGTAGAACGAAAGTTGCACCACTTTGCAACTTTCAACTACTTGCATTTGACAACTTTTTCCCCAAGTGAAAATTCACCACCATAGGAAAATGCCTCCGAGATAGAAAAAATTGAGAGAGGTTATTGTAGAGGGTTCCAACAAAATCTCTAGGATTAGACAAGAAGTTTCTAAGCATCACGGTATCTGAGTAATAGCATACTAAAGTTTGCAGCCATTTTGCACTTTGAACCCTAAAGGGATCGATCCGGTTGAATGTAGCTTAGAGCGATTCCGCATGGTTGGGTGCAAAAGAGGACCATTCCTAGCATAAAAATTCCTATTCAGACATGTTGGAATAGTTCATTTGGTCACATGTGCTGCAGAACGAAAGTTGCACCACTTTTCAACTTTCAACTACTTGTATTTGATAACTTTTTCCCCAAGTGAAAATTTGCCACCACAATAAAATACCTCCGAGATAGAAAAAAATGAGAGAGGTTATTGTAGAGGGGCCCAACACAATCTCGTAGGATTAGATGAAAATTTTCTAAGTGTCATGGTATCCGAGTAATAGCATGCTGAAGTTTGCAACTATTTTGCACTTTCGACCCTTAAGGGATCCATCCGGTTGAACGTAGCTCAGAGTGAATCTGTGTGTTTGGGTGAAAAAGAGGACCATGCATAGGGTAAACATACCTATTTAGATGCATTGGAATAGTTTGTTTGGTCACACGAGCTGTAGAATGAAAGTTGCACCACTTTGCAACTTTTAGCTACTTGCATTTGACACTTTTTCCATCAAGTGAAAAATGGACACCATAGGAAAATTCCTCTGAGATAGCAAAAACCGAGAGAGGTTATTGTAGAGGGGCCCAACATAATCTGATAAGATTAGACGAAAAGTTTCTAAGAATCACAGTGTCCGAATATGAGCATGCTGAAGTTCACAACCATTTTGCACTTTGGACCCTTAAGGGATCGATTTGGTTGAATGTAGATCGAAGTGATTTCGCGTGTTTGGGTGCGAAAAAGGACCATGTCTACCGTAAACGTACCCACTCAGATGCGTTAAAGCAATCCATTTGGTCACATGAGCTGCAGAATGAAAGTTGCAGCACTTTGCAACTTTTAACTACTTGCATTTGACAACTTTTTCCCCAAGTGAAAATTTACCACCATAGGAAAATGCCTCCGAGATAGAAAAAAATGAGAGAGATTATTGTAGAGGGGCCCAACGTGATCTCGTAGGATTAGATGAGAAGTTTCTAAGTGTCACGGTGTCTGATTACGAGAATGTTGAAGTTCACAACCATTTTGAACTTTGGACCCTTAAGGGATCGATCCAGTTGAACGTAGCTCGAAGCGATTTCACGTGTTTGGGTGTGAAGGAGGACCATGCCTAGTGTAAACGTACCCACCTAGATGCGTTGGAACAATCCGTTTGGTCACTCGAGCTACAGAACGAAAGTTTTACCACTTTGCAACTTTTAACTACTTGCATTTGACACTTTTTCCATCAATTGAAAACTAGACACCACAGGAAAATGCCTCTGAGATAGAAAAAACAGAGAGAGGTTATTGTAGAGGGGCCCAACATGATCTCGTAGGTTCATATAGATATTTCATAATCACCACGGTTTACGAGGAATACTTTGTCAAAATATTGTTGGCCTTTCGCACTTTGGACCCTTAAGGGATCAAGTCGGTTGAACATATCTCAAAGCGATTGTGCGCTCTATTTGATATAATTAGGTGAGTAACAGATTTAACTCTATTTTAGTTTTGGTTTGGTTGGATTTCAAGTGATTTTGTGCATTTTAGAAGCCAATTACTAAGGATCGGTCTGTATACCTTGTTTTAAGGGTTTTGAGTGCATTAATGTGTCATATTAAGCCTTCCACCCACAGTATGCTTCTTTAAATCAATGGAAAGGCTTAGTTAGGGTTATAAAAACATGTGTGCAAGGGAGGCGAATAGAGGGTTTTTAGGTGATGTTGTAGATGTCAAATGGTGCATTTTTGAGTGGAAAATGGTGGTTTAGTGGTATGGTTTGAAGAAATATTTGGGGTCAATGATATCTCTTGAAATTTTAAGCTTGTGTAGACCTTTTTGAAAGTGTTTCAAGCTTTTGTTGGTTGTGGGAAGGTATGGAGTATGGGTTTTCAATAAACCCTTGCCTACACCTCACCCTCAATATTTGATTATCTAATGGTCAATGGGTTGTTGTGGGTATTTTGAGCATAATTTGCCTTGAATAAGGTCAATTAAGACAATTAGGTATGTTTTAGGATGATTTTTGGGTCTAGTGATAACAAATGTGAAAATTTCAATCTTGCACTAGAAGTTGTCTTTGTAGCCTTTGAAGGAAAATTTGTGTATTTGTATATGAGTGTGCAAGAATGGAGTTTTGTTGATGTAATAAGGATATTTCCAAGCCATTTGTGTGGGTTTAGAGGTCATTAGTTGTATTCATTAGGTTGGAGGAGTCTAAAGTTGCAAATTTGTAAGTTGCTTAAAGCAACAAATTTGAAATGCAATGGTTACTTGTTTTAAAAGTTGGTTTTTAGTTAGTTGAGGGAATGGATCAGTTAGAGACGGGTGTAAAGGACTATGTAAAGCCTTGAGAGTCTTGAATGGAGGTTGTTGTTGAAAGTTTGGAGAAGATCTAATAATAATTATTCATACTCTTCTCTATTTTTCTATGTAAATTTGTTGATCCCATGCTTGGTAGGGCTTGTAGCTTGTCTGTACGGCTGCAAGGATGACATGGTTTGATAGAGGAGTGAGATAGCTTCATTTTGGTAGTGGTTTGGTCCAATTCCATAAATAATAGAGGGAGTTATCATTGTTCTTCTGGAACTGGTCAAAAACCCTAAAAAACCAGGGTTTGATCACAAGAATGCTGGTGGAAGAGAGAGAGGAGGGAGGAATATGTAAAGATGGATAGTTGAGATAGATAGAAGGAGAGAGATATAGGTAGAGAGAGGGAAAAGAGAGATAGAAAGAGGGAGAGGGAGAGAGGAGAGATAGAAAGAGGGGGAGGGAGGGAGAGATAGAGAGAGTAGAGAGGGAGGAGAGAGATAGAGAGAGGTGATAGAGAGGGAAAGAAGGTGGAGATATTGAAAGAGAGGAGGCAAGGAGGGAGAGAGAAATAGGTATAGAGGGACAACTAGTTAGAGGGACAACTAGATATAGGTAGGAAAGGAATTAAATTGAAATCAAATGCAAAACTTTATAAAATATTTAATTTGCCGATAAAGGCAACTTAATTAAATATTTTAATTTTTGACTAACAAATTGGTCAAGGCTTAATTCTTGGTGGAATGGAAGAGTTCATCATGTAATTTATGTTTGAAGAGGTTTTGGAGAATGGCAGGGAGTTTGGAGTGATTTCTTGGTTACCTTAGGCTTGGCCTCCTCATGTGACAAGCCTAATTATGTGTAAGAAAGTTTGAGTTTGATGAGTTGTGAGTGGAATATGTTGAGAGGGGTCGTCCAAGGGTGTTGAGATGTGTGTATTGATGTTGTAAGAACCATATTAATGGCTTAGGGGAGTTGGGGTGGTGCAGGGGCACCTTGGGGTCCAAATTCCTCCATGAGGCTTCAATGAATCTTATTTTGTTTTTTAGGTTGATTTCAATGCAATAAGGTCCTAAGGACCATCTTCAATGTTTGTAATAAGCTTTTAGGCTTAGTGTTGAGTTTTGATGTTTGTACTAGGTCTCCTTCTCACCATGTAGCCTTGGTGCATCTAGGACAACTAATGAATCATGGTTCCATGATGCAACTAGGAATTTGAGGGGAGTCACCTTGGTCATTTTCTATGTTTTGAAGAGCCTTTAACACCCTTGGAGTGTTCTACCTAGTCGGGTTCTTGGTGTAGTGTTAATTGCCTTAACTAGGCAATTAGAGGTCTAAATAAGAGTTAGTTGGTTTCCAACGTCCCTCCAATTCAAAATGTAGTTAAGGGATGCTGGAGGGAGGTTTTTAGAGTTTAAATATGCCTCTCTTGGTCGAGGCAAGGTTGTTGATGAAGAAAGAAAGAAGATTCAATAAAAAGTTTGCTCTATTTTTTGACTTCCTGTGCAAGAATTGTTGATTGCATACTTGGTACAGTCTGTAGGTTTTTTTTCAAACTCCAAGGCTATAATGGTTTGAAAGAGGGTTGAGTTGGCTATCTTTTGGCATTGGTGTGGAGAAATTTCATTGAGGGACAAGGGAGATATTCATATTTCTTTGTCAGGTGGTCTGAAACCCTCCAAAAACAGGGTTTTGATTGAATTTTTCTTATATCTTCCATTCCCACCATGCATTAAGGACAAGACTGGGTGGAATGGGAGAGTGCCATATGTAATTTAATATTATAATTGTTTTAGAGAGCTTCATGCAGGTTTGGGAAGGATCTTTGAAGATCTAGGCCTGGCATCATCATGTGACAGGCCTAGAATCAAGGGGAAAAGTCTGATTTTTGGTCTTTGTGAGAATTTTTTGTGAATACAGTCTTGTAGGGATTTGTGAAATGGATGTAAGAAGGGTATATGAACTTAATTGTGGCTGAGGGGTGTTGGGGAGTGCCTAGGTACTAATTTCCTTGAGTTGAGCAACCTATTTGGCGTACCTTGTATCGTTACCTTTTGGCTTGTTGTGACTTTACCTTTGATTGTCAAGATGGGAGGCTTTGAGATTTTGTAGGGGCATCCATTTTGTTGTCCAAATTCAGTGGTTTGGGCCTAGTATAGGCTTGTATGTGGTTTTTGTCTTGACTATCCTACCAAGCAGTGTTACAAGGGTTAAGGGTAAAAGAGGCCTAAAGGCTAGAGCGATGAGAAAATGGAGTTCCTTAGGTGCAAGTTAGGGTGTTATGTCCTAGAGTGGTCAGGAGAAACATGTTCTGGGGTAAAAAATCTGGTCTAAACCTCTGTCTCAGTCTGATTGGCCAAATTCCCATGTCAAGTGGCAAGGTTACCCTGTTGTGAGTTTGGTGAATTGATGTCCAAGTGGGCATATTTGAGAGAAGCTATGTCATCTCTCCTATTTGGTTGATCCACTTTGCATCATGGGGAGTGCATAGATACCTTGTTTTTTGTTTGGAACAACCTCATTAGGTCCCCTTGTGGCATTGTAGATTGGTCCATAGTAGTTGTTTTGTTGAATGTCATACCCTAAGGTCTTGGTGGTTTGAAGAGGCCTGCATAAGGGGTCTAAAACCTATGTCAATTGTTTGGTTGTTGTCTCCAACCAATTTTATTGTTGATTGTCCTAGTTGATAGGGCTACAAGGAAGTTAAGGCCTAATGTTGTTTTGAAGAGTCATTGGTTGTTCCTAAAGTGCAAAGTCCTATTGGTGGGTGTTCATCAGTCAAGTAAGGGATGTTGAAGATATTCCCAAGCCTCTGATCATGTCTAGTCTAATGGACTCCATGGTTGGGAAGTTGAGGTACCCTGTTGAGTCAAGTGAATATTGATGTATTAGTGGGAATATTTAAGAAAAGTTGTGTCAAATCACATCTTGGTTGATCCACTCTACATCAGGAGGTGCACATACCAATTTTTGGTAATGCCCTAGGTGGCATTTGGGGTGTTTTTACATGAAAAAGTGAGGTTGGATAGCGTTGTTTTCAAGTTTTTAGCAAGTTTCTCCAAAGGAGTCTTAGGTGGAATTGAGGTATGTTAGAGATGATATAGGTTGCATCAATTTCTATGAGGCATACGGTTCCCCTAACTTGTCAACCCTACGTATTTGGCAAGCTAGTGAGCTCACTAGATTGCCAAGCTCACTAGCTTTCTGATTCGGTAGGATTGACAATAGGTGGTGCAGGAGCAGCTAGGCACCTAGTCACAAATATCCATGTTTGATGGTCATAATGCACCCTTTCATTAAAAATGTGTCAACAAGTGAGTTTTTAAGCCTAAAAGGCAACATGAAAGATTGTATCTCAATGAAATAATGGAGTCATTAGTTTAGTTAGTAGGAAAAGTGATAAAAGTTGCAAATTTGTGAGTTGCATAATGCAACAAATTTGTAATTGCAATGGTTATGTGTTTTGAAAAGTTGGTTTCTTGGTGGTTAGGGGCATTGATCAGTTAGAGGAGGTTAATAAATTCTATGCAAAGCATGGAGAGGCTTGAGTTGTGGTTGTTGGATTGGAGGGAAAAGAATAAAGCTTGGAAATTACTTTGTTTTCTCAAAGTTTTACTGATTTTTCTTGGTTCCCTACCTGTGTATAGGCCGAACAGGTCTTATATGTATTGAATTCCCTTGAGAGATAGTAGATAAATGTTCTAACTTGTATTTGGTTCGTTGGTAGGTTTTGGTTTAATCTTTTAGTGCCTTAATTCATCAAATTGCTCCTACTGGGTTCCTGAACAACCTTAAGGGTTTGGGTTATTCTAATGGCATAACCATCATCCCACCTAATATCATCAAAGGTAACATAGTGGAATAATGTAGTTGAGTGTAGGGAATGTTACTTTAGGAGTAGGAGGCATAGAAGGATGATCCCTTGGCTTGAAGAATGAAAGGAAGGGTTGGAGCTGTGTGTTTTCCCTTGGAAATTGGTGGGTGATTGTACAAAGTTGATTTAATTATCATTGCTTGGATGTTGACAACCTTTGTAGGGTCCTTGTTGAGTTTGATGCTATTTTACAAGGTTGAGTTAATTGAAAGTTGATGTCTTGATTGGCATATTTGAGAGAAGTTGTGTCAATTTGTGTCTTGGGTTACCACCACCTCTGCATCAGTAGGGGCAATAAAATATGCCTTTCTACAATTATATTAGAGATTATTTCTTTCTTACTCATAAATCCATATGTTTTTCCTTGAAGAAAACTTTAAATGTAAACCATGAAGCATTAGAACTAATTTTAAATGTAATATACACATTTAATATAGGCATATATTAAGGAATATACACATTTGCATGTATTAATTTCTCATAATTTTTGTATATCAAAAAATACACTAAGTCAATGAAAAATATTACAATAGTGATGGAAGAACATCTTGAAAATATTCCCATTTATCAATACTTGTAGCAATACATCTAGGGAAATAATCCTCCCATTTTCAGCACATATCATGAAATATATTGTACTTGAGAAGAAACAGAAGGAGCTACTGCCAGTTTCATTTCTCCATTCCACCTCAACTGGCCCAATTATTTGCATTCCAAAATTATTCAAAACACGTACATCCCTTGCTCCCTACGAAACACATGGGTAGTAGCCTCTCTGTGGTTGTGTAGTATCATAGGAATTTGGTCCACAAAAAACTTGCAAAAGCCTATCAATCTTAGATATGGACTCACATAAAAATCATTAAAAGAGAAATAACTAAATAATGTCAGTCGTATAGATGACAAGACCCACTATAACCTTCATGCATGCTAGATAAGGAGGTCGATTGAAGGTCCTACAATGGTGATGTGCCCCTTCACTACTTTATCATCTCTCGATGATCCTACGTATAAATTTCAAATATATCACTGACATAATTAACATAAAACATGTATCATATAAGAATCCGATAAATCTACGAGATGGAAAAGAAAGAGAATATTGACAACCAGAAAATGCACCAGCAACCGATGTTTCTAATACCACTGAACACTTGCACCACCAAATGATGTTGATCTTTTCTTATATACTTTGACAAACTTCAGTATTACCTACAATCACAATCAGAAAAGGATCAATGACCATCATAAATGCATATGACATCAAACACTAATGGTGAAAAATCCTGATTGCAAGGTGTTGGTCCAAAAGAGTGATCAATAACATGACTATACAAATTCAATGTGCATACTTACAAATCAATCCATCCGAGTCTGTTCTACTCTTTATTGTGTCAAGTATTGCCTCATGGTCAGACTCACGCACTTTCCACAAGTTCTTGTTCGTAGGTCTACCCTTATATTTCATCAAATGAATGTTGGTGGTGACGACAAGGTTCAAGTAGTGAAGAATTTTCCGATGCGTGTCGAAGTACTCAAACAACCAAACTGCAACATTCTTAACTAGATACCTTCGAAGCCATGTTCCAGTAATAATCACCGAACCTGTAGGATATTCTATGTTTTCTTCATCTATACTTGGGGCCTCCAATTTCTTTTTGGCCTCAATACAATGACACAAGTAATAATTTGTACCCTCTTCATTGTCTTCATTTGCAATCACCACATAAACATGCCCCGCATTGATATGTTCATCTTGTTAGATGTATTTACTGAGCAACATAATAAAACCTATAAGTAAGATATATTACCTGGTACTAGTAGGTCCGATACATGATCAAAGTCAATGGATGATTGCATCTCCATGATTTGTAGAGCCATCAGGAGCTGATAAGTGTCAAGTGGAATTAGACTTCTTACAAACCATTCGTCAACCCACTCTGTTGACTCACAATCATCCATGCTTGAAGTGTACATGCATAACAAAATCATGCCATCTTCCATGTACGGATAGTCCATGTGCTTGCATTGGAGCTTCTAAAAGAGTGTAGCTCACTTGATCCTGTTAGTGTACAACAATCCTCATATTTTGCAATGTTAGTATCATCTAGTAAATGAAAAAAACTATGAACTAAAGAATTACCTTCACTACCTGGACCCATTGCACCATTGCACCACTGGACAATTGATCTTGCATCTATCAACTTTACACTATTTGTGTAGTTTAACTCTTCTTGTGCTAGGGATCTTTTGATACATGCACCTGCTCCATCATACTCCACCTTTCCATGCCCGACCTCTGAGAAGTTCCACATATGTTGAACACCACTGATCCTATGCATCCTACTCAACCAATAAAAAATTCTAGCATTCTTGAATAGTGATGCACAATTATCTGACCATATGATATGTTGACTAAATGATATGACCCTGGTAGCTAGATCAACATAGAACATATGAAAGTAACCTTGCACAAATTCTGTAGAATGTGTGTGATCATCACTGATTTAAAAGTGATACTCCCTCAATACTTTTCCTATTTTCCTCTATACTATAATTTGCATGAATGAACACTGTATGCAAAAATATAGCAACCTGCATGGAGTTTTAGTATTGTGATTGCACCTCATTCTATAGTTGTAGTGTGTCGTTCTCAGCGAAGTCGACAACTGAAATGATATGACGAAGTGGAAATGTGTCCTTGCATAACTTGAATTATGAGTCCAACCATTTTTCTCTATGTGTATGCCTTGCATACTCATAGACCACTTGATCATGGAAAATTCCCATAAACTAATACACTAGAATCTTATCACTGATCAATTCACACTTCTTTTCTTCTTTCCCATCTTTTAGACTGTATGCCACTATCTTATAGTTGCCAAATTCCACAATTTTGTCTCCAATTGTGTGTGTACTAGCCATGTGTTGGAAAATTGGAAAATGTTGCATGTTACCACAATGATCACATGTGTCATCCAAACATGATTTTTTGTAAAAAAAATTGACCATCCTCTCTTTCACATAAAATGGAAGACAAAAATTTCCTTGACAATTTAGGTGGAGGCATTATGTTACATTCCTGCAAAACATTGTCAGTATGCATATCTACACATATACGTCGATAAAAATCATAATGGTTAGAAAAATAAATATGAACCCTACAACAATAAGTAGTGCGTGTGTGATTTATTTTGACATAAAAAGGCTTTAGAATTTCAAAATACCTTCGATATATTTTAATTTCAGGAAACTTCTGTATAAAATCAGAAAGAATTTGGGTTTGAGTGGTATCCAAATAATGCATTGGATTTGGCTCACAATTTTTACTACCAATTATCCTTCTTGCAACATCTCTTTGATTAGGAGAGGTCCTTGTGTTATCCTTCTAATAATTCACAATTAAAGATCTCAAGCCTTAAGCAATTCTGTATCTTTCCGTGGCACTCTACTCGAGAATGCCCATAACTCATTGCTATTTGGATCCTCCACTCTTTCACACCTTCCTTTGGCTCTCATTAGAGATGATCTACTTATTTTCAAAGACTTACTTTCCTTTGTAAGGTTCACCTTGTTCCTTGTTTGACTGCTTAATAGTGTTTTTGTCATCACACTTCGTGTGGCACAACTATATTTCACACGTGAGGTGGAGCCCACGCTCTCATATGCATGCATCAAATTCTTTACAATGGAATTTTCACTTGATTCATTCGAAACTCTTAGCCCAAGAGCCTTCATGGTGGCCCTAAATTTGAGTTGCCTCATCATTTCAACAAATAGTTGGCATCTTCCACCCTCACTTAGCTTTGCAAAAATAAACTCCATATCCTTTGTGCATATCTTTGACATGTACATTTGGAATCTTATTAGGCATCCATTTCAAAACATTGGAATCAATATCAATAAAAAATGTAGGTTTTCTATGCAAAACTCTAGTAGGAGTTCTCAAATGTAAATTTGTGTCAACATTGGGAAGGTCAACAACATCGGGGATAGATCGCGTACCTTCAATCAAAGGTGCAATTGATGACATACCTTGAGATTGACATCTAAATGATGTTGTACCTCCAACTTGAGATGTCGTTTGTGGAGTGCCTTAAAATAGAGATGTGTTTGCTGATGTAATTTCAAAATGCAATGTTGTTGATGGTGTGTCTTCAATTGGAGATGTGATTTTCGATGTGCCTAGAAAACCACATGTTATTGCCGATGTTTCTTCAACTGGAGATCTGCATTGAGCTTCACCTATGGTTGATGATGTGCCACCAACTTTGGTATCCATTCCTGTCCTTCCATGAACTTTCCTCATTCATGCCATTTGTTTAGCCAATTTGACATCTCTCTTAGATTGCACGAGAATTTTTGGCTGTATGGGCTGCAATTCCTTTGCTTCATGAGCTACATTTTTTGATTCTCTTCTCCTTGCATTTTTAACTACATGTTCTTCTGGTGTTAGAGGCTTCGATCATTTCCTTGACGTGAACTTGAATGCTACATGTTCACAAACACATAGAGAACAAAAGTAAGTAATGCATTTTATGAAAATATTGGTATTGCTGATTATGTTGCATTAAATATGAAACACACCAAAGCATTTTATGAAAGAAGGCAACAAGCTGTTTGGAATTATCAAACATGTCTATGCTAGACAAATTTTTTCATACATGATGGAGTTAGATGTTTGTAGGGTTAGATATTAGAGTAGGGATTTTGATTGGCAAAGTAGCTAGAGGCTGATGCAGTACATGTAGGGATCCACAATGAACTTGTTCAAAGATTTAGAGGAAGGCTTTTAATAGACTTACACACAACTTGATCACTTAACCTACCAAGAAACAACATTTTTGATGTAGAGAGGGGTGAAAACCATTCAATACACCAAATCAATGAGAATCAATCAGATTCCAAAGCAAAATAAGATGTTCAACTGAAAATCCCAGCTTCTACCAAGCTTTCCCTTGTAGCATAGGTAACCCGGTTCAAGGGCCTTTTCACCAATATTTTCCAAAACACTTGAAAAACTTAGGGATGATTAAGATACGATGATTAAGATACCCATTTGCAAGTTATAAAACATAGGTAAACCCCAACATCAACTCCTTTGGACCAACATTGACTTCCAATAGACCCACCTTGGAAAAGGTTATTCAATTGGCCTAATTTACAAAGAGAGTACCTTTTAAATACTAGTTCTTCACTCAAAATCCTTAAAAAGTAGTATTTTATGTGTCAAAACCTCCAATTTCCTGATTTGTTTCTAGGTCCAAGACCTCTAGACCCCTAATACACCAAACCCTCAATTTCAAGCAAAAAACTTGGGGTTTTAATGAAACTCCTATCTCCCGGACCTGCCAAACCCATACAAAGCACCAAACACACTTACCAGACACTGCACATGGTGAATAATACATTACATGGAAATTCCTTCGCACATTTTGTCAAAACACCACTTGAAGCCCTCATTTTCACCATGAAAATACCTTGCTACAGTCCTAGAACATCATCCCGAACACCCAACCTTGACCCCAAAATATTATAAATAGGATAGGCATGTATTTTACAAGTTAGATGACCCATTCCCCAAGTTATAGTAGGCACAAAAAGTGGAATGGGTCGAATTACATCATGAAACCCTACAATCCAAGAACACTGTGAAAGTAGGTAGCAATAGTAAAAATAAGACAAATTTCGCTATACAAAGAGTTAGAACCTCTAAATAGGCAAAAATGAAAGAGAAATAATTAATCTAAAACATCCAACTTGTTTCATATCATCTTAGAGTCTATATAGGCTATACAACAACAAGAAAAGTGAGAGAAACCAGTAAATTTCTAGAAAATAACGTTCTTCTTGATAAAAAAATGGGTTACAAATCAACCAACAACCTCTCCTTCGAGGAATTGAAGGTTATTATACATATTTTAATTTCATTCCAACGCCCATAAATGATTTTTAATCATTAAGACCTTCTAATCTTCATTAAGTTGCATTTTAGACCTTTTACACATGACCTAGTCTAATAGACCTTCCAAGAATCCATTTTCTTTCAATACAAGGTGTAGGTTCCCCTGCACCAATTTTGTATCACTTACTCCTTGACCACTTACAAACTAGTAATCCTTCCTCATAGGATATTCACTCATATCTAATGAACTGGGTAACTTATGAAGACTGTAACAACATTTTTAGATACCCTTTTCCATGGCCTAAAACATATCTCAAAACTACTATAAACTCTTTTGGAGAAAATACCTCAAACTAGCCCTGTTCCACTTAAGCAACTAGGCCAATAAGGCCACTCTTACAAAGAGAAACTCCTTTAAACACCTTCAAAGCTCTTAATATCCATGGACAATATTTTTTTAGGTTTTCAAACCTCAAATTCCACCTATTTTAGGGACTAGAATGTTCAATAGGGTACCAACCTTCAAACCCTCACTCTAAGCTATTTCAAACTAGGTTTCCCCTAGGGATTTACT
The DNA here is from genome assembly GCA_007115665.2 of Sequoiadendron giganteum. Classification (NCBI taxonomy): domain Eukaryota; kingdom Viridiplantae; phylum Streptophyta; class Pinopsida; order Cupressales; family Cupressaceae; genus Sequoiadendron; species Sequoiadendron giganteum. Next base: position 310,622,491 of record CM021102.1, read on the forward strand.
GAAACCCGGACATCCTCAACACACCACATCCAAAAAATACTTGGAAAAATTTAAAAATAGCCTGCACATGCTCTAAAAACTTACTCCCAACCTTTAGCACTATTATTTCCTCAAACCCTTACTTGAAACCTTGATTTTTGGTCAAGACACACAAGAAATCAACTAGGACAACAACTCAAAAAGCGCTTCTATCAACTCTTCAACTCTTGAATCTTGATTGAACATGGAAAAAAACCCGTTAGCCTTCATTTCACTAAGTTCTAGAGGTATCCATAGAAGGAAAAGTTCATACATGTGAGCATTCTTTAGTGTTCAAAACCCCAAAATAGGGTTTCATACCCATTAGCACCAAAATAATCATAAAACTCACAAAAATCCATGAAATTCAATGAAAAAAACTACAAATGAAAGCTAATACATGCCTTTAACATTTCCCATAGTGTTTACACCATGAACCACTTGTATGGGGCCATACAGTGGTCTGCAACATAGATTTACCAGTCAAAACTCAAAATTTTACACTAAAAACAGGGAATACTTCTTGATCTTCTTCATTTTTTTCTATACTCTCACCTCTTCCTCGGGGTTCTCCTCACATTGATGGACTCATAAAAACATAAAAAGACTCCTAGAACTGAAATTCTACTTACCTAACCTTGCATGCACCTAACTCTGCAACTTTTGCATCTTTTAGCAACTTTTCTGACCACATTTTGCCAAATTGCAAGCTATGACACAACTGAACTCCCTTAGCTCCAAATACATTATAAAATGGTCTAATTGACCTTGTTGAACACAAAATACTCAACATTAACTAATATCCTAGCATTTGACCATGCTCACTAAAGATGAACTTTTTGACAAAATTGAGCTTACAAGGTGCTCCTACACCAAAGGCCTAGAACATTGATTTTGAATAAACCCTCCTTGTTTGAAGAATAGAAAGGCCTAAAGCAAGGGTTTAGTGTTTAGATGCATTAGAGAGGGTTCCAATGACTAAGATATGATAAGATATGAATAATTTTCTTTGTTGTGAATGCTACAAGGAAGTGAATGTGAATTGGTCAGTTGAGCATTGAATTGAGGTTTTTGAGATTGAAGATTGTTTGAAACTGATCTAATTACAATTGTTGAAGGTTTTGTCTCCCTGCTCTTCATCACAAACCTAGGGTATAAGTTGTTTCCACCTAAATGAAAACTAGAGAATCTTGTGTTTATTATTCTCAAAACCAAATTTTTGATAGTCAATGAATTCATGAAGAATATGACTTCAAAGAAGGGTTTGTGATGCTATATATTATAATTGTTCACTATTTCTTTGGCAATGAGGTAACTTAGAAAGACAACATGCATTCTCAATTGCATAAAATTTCCCATTTTTTATTTATTAGAAAGGTAAATGGTGTGAATGAATGGAAATTTGCATTAACAACTATGTCAACTCACTTGAATTTATCTAAGCACATGTGATGAAGGTGAATTTTTTATGGAACAAACAAAGTAATGGACACTTGCATTAACAATGATGAAAGCTATTAGGTTTTCCAAATTAGTTGAAAATAAAATTAAATAGAGTGAATTCCACTAGCCATGCTGGAAATGGACTACTATAGGAAATGAAAATAGAATTCATAAGTAAATTTGTGTTAAGTAAATGTCATGTTTTTCATTTTTTGTTCTTCAAACTCATAAAAATTAAATTTTTTTATGCAAATCCCATATAGTTCAATGTTGAATTCTATGTCCAATTGTTATGATTAATAAAATCATTAAAGAAATTTAGTTTATATTGTCAAAAACAAAAAAATATAATAAATATAAACATTTCAATATTACCAAAATGAATATATTACTTCAGATAATGTAAAATGATGTAGAAACTTCAAAATGTTTCTTCTACATTTTTTACCATGCAGATTGGTGGTAAAAAGGTGATGGATCAAGCATAGATTGGTACAACATGAAGTCAATTGCATAAAAAAGGCGTTTCTAAATCGGATAAAGTGCTGAACCAAACAAATACAGAAGCATGTGGGCCTGAATCATGGGGTCAACCTGTATTTTACCATTTCAAGGAAAAAAACATTTGGTGCTCACCAAATTTGGAGAGCGCAAAATGTGTTGTTTTGAAAGGGAGAGACTCCATAGAGACAAAGGGAGTGACACTCAAGATAGAGAGAGAGGTGAAAGGAGTGAGAGAGATTAGTCTAGGTAGTGTGGTAGCGACTAAGACTTGAGAGCGATAGAGACTTAAGAGGGATAGAGAGTTATCCAGTTATAGTGGGGGAAATTACCTCACAACGGGAGAGGAGTTGGGAAGGATGAGACCCGAGAGATACAAAAATACCAAAGGGGGAGAGAGAGAGAGGGATTGTGGGAGAGGGGGTTGGAGTGAAATATATTCGTCTAGGTAGGGTGGAAGGTAAGTGAGGCATGACAGAGAGGGACTATGAGAGAGAGAATTGGAGTGACATAAATTAGTCTAGGTAGCATGGGAGGGAGTGAGACTCAAGAGAGAGACTTAAGAGGGAAATAATTTATTCAGTTATGGTAGGGAGGAAGACCTAAGAGAGGGAGTGGGAGTGAGAGGAAGTGGGACCCTTAAACTATAAACCTTATACCATAACCCTTAAACCCTTAAATCATAAACCGTAAACCCCTAAACCCTTAATCCTCTACCCTCAACCCCCCTCTCTCTCAACCCTACACCATCTACCCTTAAATCATAAATCATAATTGCTAAACCCTAAACCCTCTAACCTTAACCCTTAATCCCTAAACCCTAAACCCTAAGCCCTCTACCCTCGACCCTCAACTCTCAACCCTCTACCCTTAACCAGGTTAAACCCTAAACCCTTAAACCCTCTACCCTTAAACTGTAAATCCTATATGCGCTAAACCCTCCACCCTTAACCCTCATTGCTTAAACCCTAATCGCTCAACCCCTACACCCTCTTAATCCCTCAACCCCTCAACCCTCAACCCTTAAATCCTAATCCCTCAACCCCTCTACACTCTTAATCCCTCAACCCTTAACCCTTAAACCCTAATCCCTAAACCCCTATACCCTCTTAATCACTCAAACATCAACCCTTAAAACCTAATCCCTCAACCCTTAACCCTCAACCCTTAAAACCTAATCCCTCAACCCTCAACCCTTAACCCTTAAACCCTAATCCCTAAACCCCTATACCCTCTTAATCACTCAAACATCAACCCTTAAAACCTAATCCCTCAACCCTTATACCCTCTTAATCCCTCAACCCCTCAACCCTCAACCCTTAAATCCTAATCCCTCAACCCCTCTACACTCTTAATCCCTCAACCCTTAACCTTCAACCCTCAACCCTTAAACCCTAATCCCTCAACCCCTATACCCTCTTAATCCCTCAACCCCTCTACACTCTTAATACCCAAACCCTTAAACCTTAACCCTTAAACCCTAATCCCTCAACCCCTATACCCTATGAATCCCTCAACCCTCAACCCCAATACCCTCTTAATCCATCAACCCTCAACCCTTAAACCCTAATCCCTCAACCCCTATACCCTCTTAATCCCTCAACCCCTCAACCCTCAACCCTTAAACCCTAATCCCTCAACCCCTCTACACTCTTAATCCCTCAACCCTTAACCCTTAACCCTTAAACCCTAATCCCTCAACCCCTATACTCTCTTAATCCCTCAACCCTCAACCCTTAACCCTTAAACCCTAATCCCTCAACCCCCATACCCTCCTTCAAACCTCAACCCTTAAACCCTAATCCCTCAACCCCTATACCTTCTTAATCCCTCAACCATCAACCCTTAACCCTCAACCCTTAAACCCTAATCCCTCAACACCTACACCCTCTTAATGCCTCAACCCCTCTACCCTCTACCCTTAAAACCTAATCCCTCAAACCCTATACCCTCTTAATCACTCAAACCCTCTACTCTCTACCCTTAAATCCTAATCCCTCAACCCCTATACCCTCTTAATCCCTCAACCCTCAACCCTTAAACCCTAATCCCTCAACCCCCATATCCTCTTAATCAGTCAACCCCTCTACTCTCTACCCTTAAACCCTAATCCCTCAACCAGTACACCCTCTTAATCCCATAACCCTCAACCCTCAACCCTTAAACCATAATCCCTCAACCCCTATACCCTCTTAATCACTCAACCCTCAACCCTTAAACTCCAATCCCTCAACCCCTATACCCTCTTAATCACTCAACCCTCAACCCTTAAACCCTAATCCCTCAACCCCTATACCCTCTTAGTCCCTCAACCCCTCAACCCTCAACCCTCAACACTTAAACCCTAATCACTCAACCCCTATACCCTCTTAATGCCTCAACCCCTCTAGCCTCTACCCTTAAACCCTAATCTCTCAACCCCTATACCCTCTTAATCACTCAACCCCTCCACTCTCTACCCTTAAACTCTAATCCCTCAACCCCTACACCCTCTTAATCCCTCAACCCTCAACCCTCAACCCTCAACCCTCAACCTTTAAACCCTAATTCCTCAACCCTTATACCCTCTTAATCAATCAACCCTCAAACCTTAAACCCTAATCCCTCAACCCCTCAACCCTCAACCCTTAAACCCTAATCCCTCAACCCCTCTACACTCTTAATCCCTCAACCCTTAACCCTCAACCCTTAAACCCTAATCCCTCAAACCATATACCCTCTTAATCCCTCAACCCTCAACCCTCAACCCTTAAACCCAGTATTAGGACATAATAACCCGGCCAAAATAACCCTAAACAGAATAACTTGGCCAAAATAACCCAAGGACAAAATAACCCAGGGTCATAATAACCCATGGACAGAATAACCCATGGTCAAAATAACCCATGGAAAAAATAACCCATGGTCATTTTAGATCAAGCTAGTAAACTAGAATATTAAAAAAACATTCTCATCATTACTGTCATGAAAAAGAATCTTTTCCCCTCTATTGGTAATTGTATATTCAACTGGTTTACTAGCTTGATCTAAAATGACCATGGGTTATTTTGTCCATGGGTTATTTTGACCACGAGTTATTCTGTCTATGGGTTATTATGGCACTAGGTTATTTTGTCCTTGGGTTACTGTGACTGGGTTATTTTGTCCAGGGTTATTTTGGCTGGGTTATTATGTCCCGTAACCTTTAAACCCTAATCCCTCAACCCCCATACCCTCTTAATCCCTCAACCCTCAACCCTTAAACCCTAATCCCTCAACCCCTATACCCTCTTAATCCCTCAACTCTCAACCCTCAACCCTCAACCCTTAAACCCTAATCCCTTAATTCCTATACCCTCTTAATCCCTCAACCCTCAACCCTTAAACCCTAATCCCTCAACCTTATACCCTCTTAATCTCTCAGCCCTCAACCCTCAACCCTTAAACCCTAATTTTTAATCCCTCAACCACTATACCCTCTCAACCCTACACCATCTACCCTTAAACCGTAAATAGTAATCCATAAACCTAAACCCTCTACCCTTAACCCTTGATCTATAAACCCTAAAACCTAAACCCTCTACCTTCTACCCTTAAACCCTAAACCCTCAACCCTCAACCCTCTACCCTTAACCAGGTTAAACCCTAAACCCTTAAACCCTCTACCCTTAAACTATAAACCCTAAACACCTAAATCCTCTACCCTCTATCCGTAACCCTTAACCCTCTACCCTCAACACACCCTCTCTCTCTCAACCCTACACCATCTACCCTTAAAACCATAAATCATAATCCCTAAACCCTTAGCCCTCTACCCTTAACCCTTAATCCATACACCCTAAACCCTAAACCCTAAACCCTCTACCCTCTATCCTCAACCCTTATACCCTAAACCCTCAACCCTCAAACCTCTACCCTTAACCAGGTTAAACTCTAAACCCTTAAACCCTCTACCCTTAAACCGTAAATCATAATCCCTAAACCCTAAACCCTAAACCCTCTACTTGAGAGAGAGAGAGAGGGAGAGGTGGTGGCAGAGACATACTTGAGAGAGAGGGAGAGGGAGAGCAAGAGGGAGAGGGAGAGGGAGAGGGAGAGAGGGAGTGAGAGAGGGAGGGAGTGGAAGAGAGATAGAGGGAGTCACTATGAGAGGGAGAGGGGGTAGGAGGGGGAGACTTGAAAAAGAGAGAGAGGGAGAGGGGGTAGGATGGAGATACTTGAGAGAGAGAAAGAGGGAGAGGGGGTGGGAGGGAGAGACCTTAGAGAGAGGGAGAGAGACACAGTGGGAGATATATAGAGGGACTATGAGAGAGGGAGAGAGACAAAGTGGGAGAGAGATAAAGGGATTGAGAGAGAGAGAGGGAGTGGGAGAGAGAGAGGGAGAGACATAGAGAGAGAGAGGGGGTGGGAGGGATAAACCTAAGAGAGAGGGAGAGGGAGAGAGGGTGGGAGGGAGACACCCGAGAGAGAAGGAGATGGAGATAAAGTGGGAGAGAGGGGGTGGGAAGGAGAGACCTAAGAGAGTACAAGAGAGAGGGACTGAGAGATAGAGCAATGTGAGAGATACAAGGAGTGAGAGAAAGAGACTTGAGAGATGGAGAGGGAGTGGGAGGGAGAGGGAGTACTCGGGGGAGAGGGAGTCAGGATAGAGGGATTCGAGAGAGATGGAGTGAGTGAGATAGAGATAGAGAGTGAGGGGGGGTGTGGGGAGATACTTGAGATAGATGGAGGGAGAGAGTGGAAGGGGGTGGGAGGGAGATATCTGAGAGAGAGGGAGAGAGATAGAGGGAGTGAGTGAGAGAGACAAAGAGAGGCCTAAAAGAGGGAGAGGGGGTAGAAGGGAGAGACTTGAGAGAGAGAGAGAGGGAGGGAGAGGGGGTGGGAGGGAGAGACTTGAGAGAGAGGAGAGAGTGGGAGAGAGATAGAGGGCATGAGAGAGAGAGGGACTTGAGAGAGAGAGGGAGAGGTGGTGGGAGGGAGATACTTGAGAGAGATGGAGAGGTAGAGGGAGAGAGTTAGAGGGAGTGAGATAGGGAGGGAGTGGAAGAGAGATAGAGGGAGTGACTATGAGAGGGAGAGGGGATAGGATGGGGAGACTTGACAAAGAGAGAGAGGGAGAGGGGGTAGTGGTGTAGGAGCACCTAGGAAACACTAGGCAATTAGGAAATCTAGTTTTGATTCTTGTTTTTGGTATATTTCCCTTGAAGGTCATGTTGACCATAGAGTAGGTGAGAAAGAATTAGAGGCTTAGGGACATGTCTTGATCCTTAGTGATCATTACGATAAGGTGTGGAAAGGCTTAATGAGTCTTGGAACTCTTTTACAAAAAGTTTACTAGAAATTGGCAAAAGTGGCAAAATGGTGCATTTTGCAACTTTTCCACAATGTAACTACAATTTACGACCAAGGGGAGGTATAACTGCTTTTTTTGACCTATATAGGGGGCACCTCGACCTGAGAGAAAGGTTGGAAGGTATTGGGATGATTGGAAATTTTGAAATTCAAATAAGAACAGTGGTGTTAATGTGAGAGTTTTTGGTTTTTGGCATTGCATAGTGTTTGAATGGATTGAATTGGATATTGTAGGTGATGTAGAATGTGGTATAGTTGTTATTGAAGTTTGTGTGGCATTATTTTGTTAGTGTGTTCAATTTCCAAGCGTTGTTTTGTTGTTAGTTTGTTTCTTTTAGTTGTTGTTTTGATAGATAGACTGTGAAGAATGGAGGTTTAGTTCACATTCCCATTGTACATAGTGTACAAGCCTTTGGGAATTGTGACTAGACCCCATGATTGTAAATATGGTATGGTTAGGAGTCGTTAGGAGTCAGGGTATCACTGTGGAAGTCTTCTCCTAGGCGAGCCTGACAGTGTCCGGCTAGGAAAGACAAGAAGTGTAGAGCACTTGACTTGCAGGGGTGTACATCTCCTGGAAAATAATGGTGTGGAAAGGGTAGGTGTATGCCTTTCCAAGGCATAGCAAGGGGGAAGAAGCTCCATCAACTCGTTTGGTGAGAGGATTTCTTAACAGTCTGTAGAGAAGACAGGAAATACCTTCAATAACCTAAGGTTTTGCTCATTTCCAGTTTGGGGTACTGTACAGGCAATGGAGGTTTAAGATCCAAAAAAAAATCATCAAAAGGTGGGCATGGGCACTAAGAACCTCAAAGGAAGATTGGGTGTTCTTTGGAGAATTTAGGAGAACAAGTCTGCTTTCTTGGAGATGGAGGCCTAAATGAAATTCCTAAGCTAGTAGCCTTTTTAACCCTAAATGAGGGTTTGGTGGAAGCGACTTGTAAATGGAGCTTGGTGGACCTTCAAGAACCCTAGGAGGATGGTTTGAAGCTATTGGAAACTTCTCCACACCCCTGCAAAGCTAAGTTGTAGTTCTTGGGGTATGCTAGCCTTTAGGGTGGATTAAGGGCTAAGGAAGAGTTGAAGCATTGCACCAAGGTTGGCTTGGTAGATAGGATTTGACTTGGTAGTTGGGTTGGCAAGGAGAACCAGGGAGCCTAGTCAAGATTTAGGTCATATAGGTTGTGGTGGTGAAGTGTGACACCATAGGGGTCTTCCAAGTAAGATCCAGAGCATGGAACAATGATTGTTCCATCCAACCCTACCCTATCAGATTGGTATTAGAGCAAGTTAAAGATTTGGGATAGAATCTTGTATGTCAGACCTTGAATCCAGTGGTTCCACAACCATGGTGACAAACATTGTGTTGGAAAAGAAGGTTGAAGATTAGGAGGAAGACAATAGGAGATTGAGAGAAAGACTAGCACAACTTGAGGAAGCATTGAGTAATGTGCAGACCAAGGCTGATGAGGTTAGTGATAGATTGGAAGGCAGGGTACCAAAGAGTGAAGAGGTTGTAGAGGAAGACAAGACCCCTGAACCTGAACCTGTTCTGCAAGAGGATCCTTTCTTGAAGGCATTGAAAGCTTTGAGTGGGAAAGCACTTGAAGGCATACCATTGTTTAGTGGAAAATTGGAAGCTGATCTAGTCATGGATTGGATAGAGGGCATGGAAAACCATTTTGCGTGTGATGGAGTCACTGAAGCACAAAAAGTGAAGGTGGCCAAGTCTAGATTGAGAGGATCTACCTTGAAATGGTGGAAATTCATTCAGACAAAGAGGGAAAAGGAAGGCAAGAAGCCTATTTCAACTTGGAAGGGTATGGTTGCAAAAGTGAGAGAGGCATACATACCAGATGATTATGAGATTCAGTTACATAAGAAGAGACAAAGCTTGAGGCAAAGAGACCAAGATGTGAACATTTACACTGAGGAGTTTCAAAAAAATTGTATGAGATCTAATGTTTCAGAAGATGAAAGTCTCAAGGTGGCTAGGTATCTTAACGGCTTGAAGTGGAACATTCAAGAGGAGATGACTCTTCTAAGTCCTAAGACAATACACCAATGTTACCAATTAGCTATAAAGATTGAGGAGAGAAGCAAGAGAAAACAAGATCAGGCTTCTAAGAGTAGAGGCAAATGCAGAGATAGAAGAGGACATAGAGGTGGCTACCAAGGTAGAGGAACTAAACAAAGAAACCAAGGAGAATCTAAACTCACAAAGCATGGAAGTGAAACACCTTCTAGAGGAGGTTATGGAAGAGGTAGAGGATCTCAAGGAGGATCAAATAGAAGAAGAGGAGCAGGTAGAAGCAACTCATACTTTTCTAATATGAAGTGTTATCATTGTGGTCAAGTAGGACATCTAGCTTATAGGTTCCTAGAGAAAGCAACTTCATCAAATACTGAGAAGAGAGTGGCATATGCTCAAGAGGACACCATGAGTACCAAATCACCAAAGGTTAGTCACATTGAATCAGAAATAGGGGAGAATCTGATGTTTAGGAGAGTTTTGATCAGACAACCGATCAAGGAAGAGCCAAAATAGAGGACAGACTTATTCAGGGTAAGATGCAAAATACTTGGAAAAGTGTGCAAAGTTATTGTGGATTCAGGTTCAATAGACAACATCATCTCAGAAGACGCAGTAAGGAAGTTGAAATTGGAGAAGGTACCCAACACTAACCCTTACAAAGTAACATGGTTGAACAAAAGGTAGAGTGTTCTTGTCAATGAACAAACAACGGTGGAGTTCTCCATTGGAGGTTACAAGGATAAATTGATTTGTGATGTGTTACCCATGGATGCATGCCATCTTCTATTGGGTAGACCATGGCAGTATGACAAAAGTGCCATGTATGATGGAAAAGAGAACACCATTTCTTTCAAGAAGGATGGGAAGACATTTAAATTACAGTCACTGTCAGATGAGGAAGAAGGACAGTCAAAGACACCTAATATCTTATTGAGCAATGGTAAAAAGTTCATTAACAACCTACAACAAGGAGGTGAAGGATATGTGGTTATGTTGCAACCTAAAGGAGAAGACAAGGCTAAGAAAACAATCATACCTGGAGTAGTCCAGAAGTTGTTAGAATAGTTCAAAGATATAGTGAGTGATGGAACACCTACAACTTTACCTCCAAAGAGAGCTATTAGTCATCCGATTGACTTCATACCAGGATCTTCATTGCCAAATAAAGCAGCTTATAAGCTTACACCGGATTAAAATCTAGAGGTAGCTAGACAAGTGCAAGAGTTATTGAATCAAGGGTTAATTAGGAAGAGCATCAACCCATGTGTAGTACTAGTTGTCTTAGCAACCAAGAAAGGAGGCAAGTGGAGGTTATGCATTGATTCTAGAGCTATAAATAGAATCACAATTAGGTATAGGTTCCCTATTCCTAGGATTGAGGACTTGATGGATTGTCTAGGAGGAGCTCAGTACTTTACCAAGTTGGATCTCAAAAGTGGATACCATCAGATTAGAATTAAGGAGGGAGATGAGTGGAAGACAACATTCAAGACAACTGATGGGTTGTATGAATGGAGAGTTATGCCATTTGGCCTCTCTAATGCCCCTAGCACATTCATGAGGCTCATGAATGAAGTGCTCAAAGACTTTACAGGGATATTTGTGGTGGTATATCTTGATGATATACTCATCTTTAGCAAGACAATAGAAGAACACCTAAAGCATGTGGAGTTGGTTCTTAGAAGGTTGCAAGAGGAGAAGTCAGCCATCAACCTAGAGAAGTGTGAGTTCTTCAAACAAGAACTTGTGTATTTGGTGTTTGTAGTATCCCAAGGATCTTTGAAGATGGATCCAAGCAAGGTGGAAGCTATCCTAAATTGGCCTACACCAACCACAGGGACAGAGGTAAGAAGTTTTCATGGATTGGCTCAATTTTATAGAAAATTCATAAGGAACTTTAGTGGCATATGTGCACCAGTCCTAGACACAATCAAAGGTGGCTTAAAGACTAAGTTTAAGTGGACTCAAGAAGCTGAGAAAGGTTTTGAGAAACCGAAACAAGAAGTGGCAACTCAACCTATTCTTTTATTACCTAGCTTTGACAAGTTGTTTACTGTGGAATGTGATGCCAGTGGAGTTGCAGTAGGAGGAGTGCTAAGTCAAGAAGGCAGGCCTATAGCTTTCTTTAGTGAAAAGCTTAATGAAGCTAAGAAGAAGTATTCTACCTATGACCTAGAACTTTATGCTTTAGTTCAATCACTTAGGAAGTGGAGGCATTACCTTCTACCCAAGGAGTTTGTAGTCTTTACTGACAATTAGGCACTTAGTTATATCAACACTTAAGAGAAGTTGAGCAATAGACATTTGAAATGGATGGAGTACATCCAAGATTTCACTTTCACCATCAAGCACAAGAAGGGACAGTTGAACAAGGTAGCAGATGCACTAAGTAGAAGATTGCTGACAGTGCAAGAGATACAGATCAAGAGCATTGGAATAGAGAGTTTCAAAGATCTCTATGGGGAAGATGAAGACTTCTCGGAGGCCTACAAGGTATGTTCCGACTTTGAGAATCATTTTCATAGTAAATACTCAGAGTATACATTGCAAAGTGGATTTTTATTCAAGGGGAATCAGTTATGTGTTCCGAGAGGATCAATGAGAGAGAATTTCATCTAGGAGAAGCACAATGGTAGTCTTACTGGACATTTTGGCATCAACAAAATAATGGAGCTAGTGCAAAGGTTCTACTATTGGCCTAAGCTATCAAGGGATGTTAGGAGGTATGTGGAGCAGTGTGTAGTGTGTATGAAAGCCAAGGGAGGAGCTAGTAATGCAGGTTTATATCAACCCCTACCCATTCCTCATAGACCATGGGAGTGTGTTAGCATGGACTTTGTGGTAGGACTCCCTAAGACCAAGACATGGTTTGATAGTGTCTATGTGGTGGTAGATAGATTCAACAAGATGAGTCACTTTATCCCTTGCAAGACCACTCATGATGCTAGCTATATTGCTCACCTTTTCTTCAAGGAAATTGTCAGGATTCATGGATTTCCATTGAGCATTGTCTCAGACAAGGATGTGAAGTTCATGAGTCACTTTTGGAAGACTCTTTGGAGTAGATTAGGTACCAACCTATATTTTGGATCAGCTTACCATCCTTAGACCGATGGAAAAAAAAATATGGTTAATAGGGTGTTAGGTAACCTTCTAATATTCCTAACCAAAGAGTATGGACAGACATGGGACATGGTTATCTCACAGGCTAAGTATGCATATAATAACAGTGTGAATTGGACCACAGGGAAGAGTCCTTTTGAAATAGTGTATGGAATGCATCCAAGAGGTGTGTGTGAGCTCAGGGATATAGGAGCTATGGAGCATAGGAGTGGACATGCAAAGGATTTCTCTCAGACCATGAAGGAGATTCAGGAGCAGGTGAAGAAGACAGTCACCAAGGCTACTCAAAAGTTGAAAGATAAGGTGGATATGTCTAGAAAAGATTTACAATTTGCAATAGGAGACTATGTCATGGTCCACCTCAAAAAATCTAGGTTGTAGAAGGGAAAATCAACCAAATTGTAGATGAAAAGAGTGGTACCATGCAAGGTGTTAGCCAAATATGGGAAAAATGCATACAAGGTGGAGTTACCTGCAGATTTAGGGATTTCACCAGTGTTCAATGTAGCTGATCTAATCAGATATAAGGGAACGGTCAATGAAATGGATCAGAATGGTAGGGATATCTTCAAGGATGTAAGAAACATAGCCTTACCTACTCAAGACAAGCTACAAGCAGAGAGCATCTTGGAGTCAAGAGTGAAGAAGTCTACAAGGCACAAAGTATACATGGAGCATCTCATCAAGTGGAAGGATAAGCCAGAGTCTGAAGCTACATGGGTGGATGAAGCTCAGTTCAAGATATAGGGAATTGATGTGTCATTTATCTCTCCTCACATTCATTAGTGGTTGTGTAGAGGGGGGAGAATGATGCAGGAGCACCTAGGAAACACTAGGGAATTAGGCAATCTAGTTTTGATTCTTGTTTTTGGTATATTTCCCTTGAAGGTCATGTTGACCATAGAGTAGGTGAGAAAGAATTAGAGGCTTAGGGAAATGTATTGATCCTTAGTGATCATTAGGATAAGGTGTGGAAAGGCTTAATGAGTCTTGGAACTCTTTTACAAAAAGTTTACTAGAAATTGGCAAAAGTGGCAAAATGGTGCATTTTGCAACTTTGCCACAATGTAACTGCAATGTCCAACCAAGGGGAGGTATAACTACTTTTTTTGACCTATATAGGGGGTGCATCGACCTAAGAGCAAGGTTCGAAGGTATTGGGATGATTGAAAATTTTGAAATTCAAATAAGAACACTGGTGTTAATGTGAGAGTTTCTGGTTTTTGGCATTGCATAGTGTTTGAATGGATTGAATTGGATACTGTAGGTGGTGTAGAATGTGGTATAGTTTTTATTGAGGCTTTGTGTGGCATTATTTTGTTAGTGTGTTCAATTTCCAAATGTTTTTTTGTAGTTAGTTTGTTTCTTTTAGTTGTTGTTCTGATAGACAGACTGTGAAGAATGGAGGTTTAGTTCACATTCCCACTGTACATAGTGTATGGGCCTTTGGGAATTGTGACTAGATCCCATGACTATAAATATGGTAGGGTTAGGAGTTGTTAGGAGTCAGGGTATCATTGTGGAAGTCTTCTCCTAGGCGAGCCTAACAGTGTCTGGCTAGGAAAGACAAGAAGTGCAGAGCACTTGACTTGTAGGGGTGTACATCTCCTGGAAAATCATGGTGTGGAAAGGGTAGGTGTATGCCTTGCCAAGGCATAGCAAGGGGGAAGAAGCTCCCTCAACCCGTTTGGTGAGAGGATTTCTTAACAGTCTGCAGAGAAGATAGGAAAGACCTTCAATAACCTAAGGTATTGCTCATTTCTAGTTTGGGGTACTGTACGGGCAGTGGAGGTTTAAGATTAAAAAAAAAATCATCGAGAGGTGGGAATGGGCACTAAGAACCTCAAAGGAAGATTGGGTGTTCTTTGGAGAATTTAGGAGAACAAGTCTGATTTATTGGAGATGGAGGCCTAAATGGAATTCCTAGACTAGTAGCCTTTTTAACCCTAAATGAGGGTTTGGTGGAAGCGACTTGTAAATGGAGCTTGGTGGACCTTCAAGAACCCTAGGAGGATGGTTTGAAGCTATTGGAAACTTCTCCACACCCCTGCAAAGCTAAGTTGTAGTTCTTGGGGTATGTTAGCCTTTAGGGTGGATTAAGGGCTAAGGAAGAGTTGAAGCATTGCACCAAGGTTGGCTTGGTAGGTAGGATTGGACTTGGTAGTTGGGTTGGCAAGGAGAACTAGGGGAGCCTAGTCAAGAGTTAGGTATTATAGGTTGTGGTGGTGAAGTGTGACACCATAGGGGTCTTCCAAGTAAGATCCAGAGCATGGAACAGTGATTGTTCCATCCAACCCTACCCTATCAGGTAGGATGGAGATACTAGAGAGAGAGAGAGAGAGAGAGAGAGAGAGAGAGAGAGAGAGAGAGAGAGAGAGAGAGAGAGAGAGAGGTGGGAGGGAGAGACCTGAGAGAGAGGGAGAGAGACAGAGTGGGAGAGAGTGAGAGAGAGGGAGTGGGAGAGAGAGGGAGTGTGTGTGTGTGAGAGAGAGCGGAGATGTAGATATGCGAGAGAGAGTGAGAGAGAGGGAGAGAGATAGAGTGGGTGAGAGAGAGGGAATGGGAGAGAGATAGAGGGAGTGAGTGATAGACCTAAGAGAGGGAGAGGGGGTAGGAGGGAGAGACTTGAGAGAGATACAAAGAGAGAAAGATAACAGCCTAAGAGAGGGAGATGGAGTGAGAGAGACAAAAAGACCAAAGAGGGAGAGAGAGAGAGGGAGAGAGAAAGGGGGTTGGAGTGAGATAGATTTATTTAGGTACCTATGTGGGAGGGAAAGAGACCAAAGAGAGGGGATTGGACTGAGAGAGTAGTCTAGTTCACATGGGAGGGAGTGAGACCTGAGAGATAGAAACTTCAAAAGGATAAAGAGATCTAATTAGGGTAATGAGTTAGAGATCGTATGAAAGGTAAAACCTCAACTATCCATCTACGATCATAAACTGTGCACTCTAAGCATTATAAAAGTTGTTGACCAAAGAGGGGAAATTATGGTTCTGTGTAAAGTAGGTAATTTGGCACTCGCCAAATAACTCATCACATTTGGCGCACAGAAAATTTGGCACTTGCCAAATGTGATGTGCCATTTGGACGTGTTAATTGACAAGATTTGCCAAATTTACTCATATTTTCATCCATGCTCCCCATCTCATTTGTATGTCTTTCAATGCAAGTTGATAAAAAAACTGTGATAGCGTTAACCACTCTCTTAGCTATTTACATATATAATTCTTTTTTCATTTTGATTTAGTTAAGGTTTTGATCCATGGCTTCTATTGTAAATGCATACGTTTTTGGTCAAAAACCAACATGTGCTAGTTTTAGGATAGATTTTTACCCGTTCATCGAAACGTGAAACAAATTATATTTTTTGAAACTAGACTCCATTCTACACATGATGAAAAAAAAAGAATCAATTTTCGATTAGTTTGCAAAAATATTAGGGTGGAGCACACTCAAATTTCAGCTTTTCAGGATGTGTCCACTTTGAAAATTCATAAAATATTATATATTCATTAAAAAAATAATCTGAAAGAAAGAGGATAAACTACATGGTGTTAGCTTATTTCTCACAATTGGGATTTTTGAAATTCTAAAAAAAAGTGAATCAAAAAGGGGGGAGCCCTCAGGTGCTATGCTATTTTTTTTTATAAAAACATGACCTATTTTGGGCCCTCCCCTTTTTGAGACCCTTAATCTTCATTAATTTCAAAAAAAATAGTAGCTTAGAAACTAGACTCAAAGCACTTCAACTTTTTTTGTGCCGCATCTTGAAATTTTGAGCATAACTATCTTCATTTTCTGGTGCAAATCAGATTTTGCTGATTTCAAAAAAAAAAGTGGCATCTTAAGAGCAAAAATTGTGTCATAGATTGGTGCACTTACCCATGGTTAAGGGTTTAGGGTTAAGGGTTAAGGGTTTAGGGTATAGGGTAGAAGGTTTAAGGGTTAAGGGTTTTGGGTATAGGGTTTAGGGTAGAGGGTTATAAGAGTGGGAGAAGGTGGGAGAGAGAGAGAGTAGACGGTAGAGGGTTTAGGGTTTAGGGTTAATGGTAGAGGGGAGAGAGATAGAGTGATTCAGTGAAAGAGAGGGAGGGAGATAAGGAAGGGAGGGTTAATGGTAGAGGCTATAGGGTTCAAGGGTTAAGGGTTAAGGGTATAGGGTTTAGGGTAGAGAGGGTTATAAGGGTTTAAGGGTTAAGGGTTAAGGGTATAGGGGAGATAGATAGATGGAGTGAGTGAGTGCGAGAGAGACCTGAGAGAGGGAGAGGGGGTACGAGGGAGAGACTTGAGAGAGAGAGGGAGAGAGGGTACAAGGTTTAAGGGTTAAGGGTAGAGGGGGAGATATAAAGGGAGTGAGTGTGAGAGAGAGAGACCTGAGAGAGGGAGAGGGGATAGGAGGGAGAGACTTGAGAGAGAGAGAGTAGAGGGTTTAAGGTTTAAGGGTTAAGGGTTTAGGGTTAAGGGTTACAGAGGGGAGATAAATAAAGGGAGTCAATGAGATAGAGGGAGTCAATGAGATAGAGGGAGTCAGTGAAAGAGAGGGAGGGGGGGAGTGGGAGACAGATAGACAGAGTGAATGAGAGAGAGACCTGAGAGAAGGAGAGGGGGTATGAGGGAGAGAC